>ML685903.1:3618348-3716309 GCA_007922175.1 Pelusios castaneus
AATCAATCAATCAATCAATCAATCAATCAATCAATCAATCAATCAATAATACATTATACTGGACTCATCCCATAGTATCTGAGTACCTGATAGGTATCTTGAAAGAAGACAGAGACAACCATACAAACATAAACTCCCTAAAATGTATTTGTTCAGGACCAGATTCTACTACATTTACATACTATTGAGTCAGTGGCATCATTCATGATACTGGTTACTGATAAAAGAGATTTTTAAACTGCTCACATCCAGAGGTTTTCAAGCTTTTCCCCCTCAGGACCCAGTTAAAAAAATAATTTATGCCTGCAACACAACAATTACATCTTTGAGTCTTCATAAAAGTATAATAGAGGAAAAAGATTCAGACAGAGGTCCCCAAACCCACTCCCCTCAGGTGTAGGCCCTGGGGGCTAAGAACACTAAGACAGGAGGGGTCAGCAACCTTTACCAACCACCATGCTGACCCCTGCTCCCTGGCCCTTCAGCCATGATAGCAGCCCCCTCTACCAAAAAAAAGCTGCTGATGGCTGAAAATTTGGCAGCTGCCACCGGTAGGGGTGGTCCCCAGGCATACCACAGAAAGAAGCCCAGAGTGCTAATCTTTGACTATGGGTGGTGGATATGCCAATGGCTCAAGAAGGGAGAGTAGATGGGGTGGGTTCTGACCTATTACATAGAATTCTTTCTTAGATGACTGGCTGGTGAGACTTGCCCACAACTCAGAGTTTAATTGATCACCATATTTGGGGTTGGGAAGGAATTTTCCCCCAAGGCAGATTGGCTAGGGCTCTGGGGGTTTTTCGCCTTCCTCTGTAGCATTGGGAATGGCTTACTTGCTGGTCGATTCTCTGTATCTTAAAATCTTTAAATTGTGATTTGAGGACTTTAATAACTCAGTCATTGGTTAGAGGTTTATTGCAGGAGTGGGTGGATGAAGTTTTGTGGCCTGTGCTGTGCAGGAGGTCAGACTAGATGATCATATTGGCCCCTTCTGACTTTAGAGTTTGAGAGTCAGAGTGGGTTTTTTCTGTGGCATCCCTCAGAAGCCCTGCCCAAGACACCACCAAAAGAAGCCATTCCAGCTGGCATCGTTTATCTGGGCAGTGGGGGACCTCCAAGCATGCTCTGCAGAGAGGCCACTCTGGGCACTTCTTTCTTAGGCATGCCTGGGGATGAGTCCCCAGGCACATGGAGAGGCTACTCCAGGCAGCTTCTTTCCAGGACAACTTTACAGGGTGTGATTTGGGACTTGTCCTGCGGCACACCATGGAGAAAGGCTGCTCCAGGCAGCTTCTTTTCTTTCTGGGAAGTGCCTGGGAATAGGTCTCTAAGCACAGTGTGCGGAAGGCCACTATAATGCAATACCTGAGGGTCTGCAACCCAGTACTGGATCGCGACCTGTGGGTTGAAAACCACTGTTCTAGTCATAAAAGGAGATCAGCATCAGAGATACAATTCAGCCACAAAACTGAAAAGCAAGCAGGGAGAGGGAGAAAACATTGTGGATTTTATCTATTATAATTTAAATAACAAAGACAGTAAAAAAGTATCATAATGATTTGGCACAGATGGGAATATAATAACTTTCAATTTTAAGACTTTTTGATAAATAGTAAATAATGATAACTTAAAGCAAGTTTAGCTAGACCTCTAAAATGGGGACCAATTACATCATGCTAAGAGAGAGAGGGGAAAAAAACGCAGGAGTTAAAAAAACTGACCAGTAGCAGAAAGATACACTGGAGTGAAATTAAGCTCCATGTCTGACATACACAAGTAAAGCTAATTAGCATATCTGGCAGGTGATAGGTTAAAAGTGATATCATTCGAGGATGGGGAAGTCGCTTTTGATTGTCATTAGAAAAGCAGCCAATCAGAATGTTTGGGACGTAATTGTAAATAAAGCTGGATGCTTGCATCTGAGTGTTTTCTTATTTCACCAATTTTATAATTCCCATAGATTGTTAATTTGTAGCAATGTTACTGAATGTGTATTATTTTAATATTACTTTAGACATATGTATAAAGAATCTATGTGTTACATTGTAATAAGTTTGGCAGCAGTTGAGAGATAGCCTCCTTCTCTGATGGCTCTCCCCTGACTGAGATGCAGGGCCTGGCTTTTATTCTTCCCCTTCCTGACCCACTCCTGGGCTTCTGGTAGGCAGGTTGTGATGCACCTGGTTCTGCCCACCAAGCGGCATGCTTTGGTCCCTCAGCATTGGCCTCTGAGGGAGACCATGCCTCCTCATTATAATTGCATGGCAATCAACTGACCACCCCTTCCCAAACACAGAAACCCTGAAACAAATTATCATCTCCCAGAAGCACTGCCAATGGCTCATGCAAGTCTATGAGAGCACAAAGTACCCCTGACATCTGTTGTCCAGGTACATCCTTCTTCAGCTGTGGAAGATGCACTTTCTGTCTGAGGGAACTGGTTCAGCAATCCATCACGGTCATAATTCCACTCAGTCTGAAAAGACTTACCTCTGGTTTCACAGAGATTCTGAAGAGCACAGCAAGCCACAATATGGGTCTGTTGAAATCCCATTGTAGATGGGAAAATACCAAAAGCACATTCAACAACCATTCTAAACCTTCTGAGTGTGTGATTAAATCTTCTTTAGTCAGGAACTCTGATATCAGGGTGGAGGAAAAATGGAAAAGCAAAAAACTTTAAGTGGGATTCCCCAGAATAATGGTGGGGACAATAACCAGGGGTTAAAGTAAGGGGGAACGCACTGGAACGCAGTTCTGAGGCCCACAAATTTGAGGGGCCAGAGTTCTGGGGTCCCTAAAAATAGAAAAATCCAGCGGAACGCATGTTCCACCCTGCCCTGGCTGCTGGCAGGTCCTATGCCCCACCATTATTAATCACAATACTTATTGTGTTATGCAGTGTTTGTTAACCTGTGAAAATAATTGCTATAGATATAAACGCCATATAAAATTATAAATATTTTTGTGGAGCGATAACCGATGCATGTGGTACTGAGAAGTGGTTGCAAATGCCTACCTGGGCTGGGGCCTGGACATGCATGAAGGGGGCCCAGACAATATGGGAAGGGGGCCCGAAGATTAGGAGGGTTCCGGGGCCCATCAAAGTATACTTTAACCACTGACAATAACTCTATTTATGACAATGTCATTTGGTAGGAATATTGTTCCAGACATGAATGTAAACTCCTGATTGATGAAAAACCCTGGCATCATGAACTTTTCCAGTGCAACCCACATTGACGTTCATAAATTGACCTTTGTGATTCCATGAGGGCCTGAATAACAATGCCAATTTAGAAAAACAAACAAGGAGTCCTGTGGCACTTTTATAGACTAACAAATTTATTTATCACATGAGCTTTCATGGGAGAAAATCCCAATAAATTTGTCAGTCTTTAAAACTGCCTCAGGACTCGTTTGTTTTGCAGAACTAGACTAATGTGACAACTCCTTTGGAAACTAACAATTTAAGCACTCATGTGCTCCTTGAGGAGGACAAACTATAGGCATGAATCCTATCAATAATTCCAGCAAAGTTTGTAAATCCCATTTTCTCAAAACTGTTAATTACTTCAGGAATATCTTTCATGAACATGATTTTTAATAAAGGTCATTTAGAGGTTGCAGGTAAGAAACAAAAATTTATGGGATCCCATGACCTTTCTGTGATTTTTACTAAAAAGATCCATGAAAAAATGTGATTGAAGAGGGAGCAGTGACTGAAGCATAAATGGCAGGTGGGTTGTCAGGGTGAGGGGGAATGAAAGCCAGAGCCATGCTGCATGAGGAGAAGTGGAACCTGCAGTGGAGTGGCTGACAAGTTTTGTTTATGGTGGCTAGAGATAAGATATTCTATACTGGTTAAACCACTCAAAAACACTGTGTCACGGGGTTTAAGTGTGAGGGTTTGTAGTGTTAAAGATCTGGGTTCTGAAATGAACTCAAATAAGCCCTCTAATTAAGGGGGCAAGGATGTCCTCCTCTCTTCATAGAAAACTGCAAGGGAATTTAAACAGCAATTAAAACTAGTAAGATATGAACTCCTGATTTGCTCTTTCTCATCTCAGGTAATTGTCCCCTAAGGTACAAAATACCTTGAGTGATACTATTTATATTGCAAAGTATTTTTTGTCACTGTTAAAACATTATTAAGTGCTATATAGACAAACACTGCCAACATTCAACTGATATTCTAGTAATGGCCAATATGCAGCAATATGGCCAAAGGATTGGATTGACAGGGTTTTTATTTTCTTTCAAAATAATTACAAAGAAAAATGAAACAGTCTCATGAAAATTGCTCAAAGGACCAATTTTTAAACTTTTGGTATTATGTCTGTAACAGCTCATGTTTCATCAAGTGACTAGGAAACACTCAAATAGTGCTCAAAGGTTACATTCTTGACTTTTGATTTTGGCTGTTTCAATGAGATTTTTATAATATAAAAAGTGTAAAGCTCCTGTTGCACTGAACTCTGTAACAACAACAAACTGAACTATGGTGCAGCTACTGAAATCTTCTCCTTCAAGCTTGTTACATTGTAGTATTTCTACATCACTTTTTATATTGTTACAATAATAGGGCTGATTGTGTTCCTGGTTAAAGGACAGAATAGGAAAACACTTCATAAGATCTCAAGGAAATTGATTAGCTGAAAAGAACATTGTTCCTGCAAGGGAAAACCATGGGTCAGCTCAAATGTAAATCAGCAAAGCTCCACTGAAGCACATCACCTAAGAATCTAGCCCCATGCCTCTAGCCTTTTAGTGTTCTTTGAAAAAGTCAGTGAAATGGAAAATAAGAGTTACCTTGTGGACATAATTTGTTTCAGATTTTTTTAAAAAAAGCTTTTCATAATGTCCCTCATAAAAAAAGAGTACTGCAGAAAATAAACAGACATGGGAGAAGGGCCAAAAGTTATCAGAAGTCTCTGTTAAATGATCTTACTTAATGGCTGCTCCTCTGAGTAAGAAATGATTTAAGTCAATTACCCAGGAGTTGTACTAAAATTAGACTTATTTAATATTCATATTAATCATTTGGAGGGAGGAGTAAATAACAAGATGGTTAAGCTTTTGCCCTTACATGAACATATTATATATGTCCAATCACCCAGAACCTACCATGTGCAGCCAGGTTGGAAAAATATAGCAGCTCTCACCTCTCTGCAATGAAACTTACTTCCAGGAAAGTTTGGAAAGACTGCAACTAACTTTTTCTAAATTGCATTTATTTTGATTATTTGTGCTTTTTAATCAATGATTACATTTTATTCTAATAATACATAATAAATGTGTGAGACCAGAGTATTGGTAGTAGATTATCTTTACTTCCTGATTCCAGTCCCAGGTCACATTGAATTGCTAGTATCCCCTGGCTCCTTCTATCCATGACTATTGGAATATTATAATAGGCTCAAAGATTTACAAATTATAGACTCACTCTGACCTAACTATCAGTCTTTTAAGAAATATTTTCCATAGGGAGCATATTGCTCTGATGCCATGTTCTTTACTGATTCTGGAGGAAATTTAAGGTTATATATATTTTTTTAAATTAAACCATAAATATTTTGGTTCCTGCTTCCTACCTTAGAAAGTAACTTTTTCCATCTGTGTGTCTGTGGCATTTTAAACAAAACCAATACACTAATGCTAGTGTTTCCTTGATTAAAAGAACAGATAGTTGTTGGCAAGGTGTTTGTTCTCCTATTGATATGCTCAGGGGACCCCGAGAATCAGAATAGGACCCTCAGAACCAGACCCTATTGGAACATAGTTGTCTAAGTCCCTAATTTTGTAAAATCCATAAAATCCCCAGTCAGCTGCCACCTGCACCTGTATCTACATTTTCACTGTAAAAGTTCTATAAGCACCTAAGTTTCTGTTTCTGGGCATATGCACACCCAAGCCTGAGAGCAATCTTCACAGATGAAGTTAGATGCTTCTCAGCCTATCTCATCTATGAGTCCTGATGAGCACATTTAGCTCCACACAGAACAGCAAAAGAAAGCAGTGTCCTTTGTCACTGTTAACTCAATGAGTAGGGCACTCACTCAGGCTATGGGAGACCTAATTCAGTTACCTTCTTTGTCTGAAAAGGAGAAAGGATTTGAATAGAGCTTTGCTACTTTTCAGACCAGTGTTCTTAACCAGTAAGCTATAGGATATTCTAGCTCAGCTGTTATGCTGTTCCACATATTACATATTAATTGGGACAAAGAAACAGTGAGAGTGATTCTATAAGTGGGATTAGGCAATCAGCTGAGAGAAGGGGAAATTCTGTTCAAACCCTTACTCATCATGCAGAAAGGGGGAATTAAATGGAGATCTCCCACATCCTGGGTGAGGCCATAACTAGTGTAAAGTTGTAAAAGAGACATCCTTTCTCTTCCCTCCCAAGAGCAATTGAGTGGAGTTAGGCTGGGCATTCTCACGTATGAGGTGCCTAAGCAGTCTGACTCCAAGAGAGAGGGTCCCAGCTGTAGGTCCCAAGAAGAGATAAGAACCACAGTCCAAGGAGATGTTTCTAGGAGATACCCTTCTCAACAGCATCTCATATATGATGGACTCAGAGATCGATCTTCAAATGGGATCCACACTTTCACTGGTATTCATTGTAGAGAGAGTTTAGATCCTTATCTCTGGTATTATAGATGCCAGTGGTTGTGAAGTCATCTAAAACAACAGGTATTTTAATGCCTACGTGCTTTTTGTGGATTAGGGTCTTAGTTTGTCTATTCTTTAGACAGAAGGAGCAGTATTATAGCAAGCTCTCATAATGTTATCATTAAGTTTATATTAGGTATGGAGACATACCCGAGGAAAGGAGTTAAGTCAGTGAGAATTTAATCGAGGCATTTAAAAAATGAGGTATAACAAAAAACTGATCAGTCTCTCAGAACAAGAAGATAATTTGAAACTTACAAGTTATTCATTTAGAACAAATAAAAGGACATGCTATTATGATCTCATCTGTTGAATTCACTGACACAGAAGCTCAGCATAGCAAATAGTGTTAACTTTTAAAAAGTGCTGACCAAGTGCTGTGTAGCTATAAAATCAAAGATAATAAGAGTAATAAAACATCATGCTTCAGTAAGCTGCTCACTTGCTGAGGTCATGAAGGATTCTACCTCTTGCACTACTGAACTGTATGGCTATGTCTACACTAGCAAGTTAATTCGAATTAAGAAAGCTTAATTCGAACTAATTTAAGCTTTGGCCACAATAGGCTTTCATTAGTTCGAATTAAGGGCTTCCTTAATTCGAACTAATGAATTTGATTATACCTTTTGAACTAACCCTTAATTCGAACTAGTTAGTTTGAATTAAGTCAATGTGGCCATGTTAGTTCGAACAAACTGCTTAGTTCGAACTAACCGGCACATTGAGCTTAATGCAACTGACTAATTTGCATTAGTCTAACTTTCTCCAGACCTCACCCATGCACTCTTACTATACTGATGGGGATTATATACATAATACATAGATATTCATCCCACTGAAGTCAATAGGACTACTTACATAAGGATGAAGAATGGAATAAGGTGCTTGCTCTGTTTTTATCTACTATGGTAAATATTATGGGACCCAATAGGTCAAATCCTTACTTGGATGATCCCTTCTTATAAACTTAAGTAGGCAAGCTTCAGTATGACTTGTATTTGTAAGAGTGCTAGGATCTTCCTACAGTGCATAGAGAATAATAGCAAAGAGAGGAATAAATGGAGAATGCTATGCACTCATTATTCCCAGCTAGCAGTTGCTCTCTTAGGTAACTGATCACAGCAGAGAATCAGACTTACAATTTCCCATAGTTAAGTTGGAAATTAATTTAGGTTGCTCTTGGGACAAAAACTCCTGAGCTATACCATCATAAAAATATAGGACTTGACATACCAAATTAAAATAAGCATCCCAATGAGTCAAGTATCCTGTCTCAAAGAATGATCAGTACAAAATGGTTCAAAGGAAGGTTCAAAGAACTGCCGAGTGGATAATTATAAACATGTAACCAAAGGTTTATTATAAATGCACTGACCTATCACTTTTATGCCTTTGTAAATATTCTCACACTGCACAGCTACAACTTCGGAAGAATGTCGTTAAGTCCTCAGGTACAGCAACATATCTACTTCCCACAACTACAATCAATCTTAATTTAGTGCTGCAACTGCTAGTAAACTATTCTTCAAAGGATTTTAAATCAGGATAATCAACAAGAGTTTGAATAGTAGTCTTGATTCAGAACTTTTAAAAATGTCACTATAAAGTTTGAAATAAAAAATACCATCTGCATTGTCAATCTATGCTACCTAAGGACCCCAGGGAGAAGATTAATGGTGTATTGCCAAGTATTCATTACTTTATCACTATAGTGATATGGGTTTTTCTCTAAATCCACATCTCATATTTTCATCTGCTCTGTTAATGTACAGAAAGATAAACTATTACACTACCATATTTGTGTTTTGGGTGTTTTTTTTAAAGTCTGTTCCTTCAAATCTCCCTTTTTAGATTTGGTATATAAGTCAAAGAGCATCATTCCATGTTCCATTAGAAGGAAGTTTGCATAACTGATTTTTTGAAACATACTGGAGCAATTGGCATTGTAAAGTGTTATGAGTACTAAAACTTTTTTTTCCCATTAATCACTGTAAATGGTTCTGACATTTCCAAAGGGCCAATTTTGTGTGGAAATTATTCAAACCCTTTGGGTAAAATGATGTGTTATTTAAAACCTCTTAACATAGTGTGGTGATACCTTCATTTTATTTCAAGAAAGGATTTATGTAGCTTTGGGGAGAGGGGGGGATCCTACTTCCAAATAAAACATTTTATTGCATTAGCTGTTGGCAGTTACTTTATTAATAACTATTAACATTATGGCTATATTTTTATATGAAAAAGTGACTTTAATGATACAAACTGACAGGTTTCAAGGGGCAGCTTTACATTTTGAATATTTATTTTAATGACCAATTGCTTTATAATATGGTAGAAATGCTTTGAGTATATACTTAAGGAAAAACAGAGACTTTCTACTCTCTTTTTAGCTTGTTGGAGCTTTATTTTGAAAAAGTGAAGTACTGAAGAATATCTTCTTTTTAACTTAACCAAGCACATTTCAATAAACAAATTCAAATTTTGAATTTTCTGTTACATTTGTTTATTGTAGTCTTGTTATTCAGAGTTCTGTACACAGACAAATCCTTTGGTTTTACAGTTTTGCACTCATCACTTGGCAGTGCAGCATAATATTACATGGCTCCAGGACTTCTTTTTCTGCCAGTATGCACCAGTACTCCATGCTCGCACCGGTTTTTCCTGGCCGGTCCTGCTGCCCACCTGGAGAGAAGTGGGTTTCCTTTCCCTTGCTGACCCCAGCCCCAGCTGGGCAGCGGGGCCAGCAGGGGCCAGGAGCGGTAGCTAAGGGCCATAATACAGCCTACCAGGGGCTGGAATCTGGCCCGTGGAGACCTGGGAGCTGCGGCCAGGTTGCAGCTTTTTCAAATCTCCCATCCTGAGCATGCTCAGATGTGTGGCTCAGGGCAGGAGCAGCCTGGGCAGGGAGCAACTCTGGTTGCCCCTGAAGCTCCAGCCAGGGAAAGGGGGAGGGCACTGGGAGAGTGAGAGAACTGGCAGGTGCAGGGGGCCGAGAGGAGCAGGGAACCGGCTGGCAGACAGGGAAGAGGTGGGGAACGAGAAGAGCCAGGGAGCTGGTGGAGGAGCAGCGGGTGCCGAGAGGAGCAGGGAATTTGTTGGGGGTGGGGAAGGGGCTGAGGGGCCAAGAGGAACAGGAAGGTGGTAGAGGGTGACCCAGACGATCAGGAAAGGGGCAGATGGGATCCCAGAGGAGGGGGAGCCAGCGGGCAGGGGGGCGAGAGGAGCAGGGAAGGGGCCCGGGGTGTGGCGGGGGGGAAGGCGGGGCCTGGGAAGGCCGCTGGTGGCCGCTGGTGGTGGAGGGTCCTGACAACCCTCTCCCCATCCCTCAACCCCTCCTGCCGGTGTACCAGAACCTTTTTTTTCTAGAAAAAAGGCACTGCATGGCTCTTTCTGAACTCGCACGAGACAATGAAA
This sequence comes from Pelusios castaneus, assembly GCA_007922175.1. NCBI lineage: Eukaryota > Metazoa > Chordata > Testudines > Pelomedusidae > Pelusios > Pelusios castaneus. Next base: position 3,628,435 of record ML685903.1, read on the forward strand.
TATATGTTGAATGTGGAAAGTTTCTTACTGAGCTTACCAAAACTGAATGCTCTCTTCCTTCAGTTCAAATGAAATGATAATATGGATTTCCCCACATAGATACTTCAAACTGTGCAGATATTGAGATATTTTCCTCAAAGGCTGGAACTGATATGATTATCTAGAAATTCCACTGTAGCAAGGCTTTAAAGGTTAAAACTTACACAGCTTTAGGGAACTTTGCAGCATAATTATGGTTATTTTAGGTATAATGTTTTTTTCTTTATGTCCTGAGGTGGAAGAGATTTCCCGTATCCTAAATTTCTTGCTTTTGACCAGTTTCTTCCTCCTCAGACAGCTGAAACAAGAAGTATGCAATGTAAACAAGATCCATGAGAGCTCTAGAGGGAAGAATAGAAAGGAAACACAAGAATTTAGGAGTACAGGTTTGTGATTCTTCCCCTTATCCATCTTATGATATTTCCTTTGAAAAAATTGCTCCCTTTTCTCCTGTTTTGTTTTCCTTCAAATACTCACAATGATCTGGTGGGCAGACACAGACTAAGAGTGTGTCCAAGAATAGGCTTGTTGTCTCCCGTCACAGCCCCACTTGTCTGCACTTTCATTCTCTACCTTAGCAAGATCTACTGATTATCTGCAGCCATGTCACTCAAGGTTGTCCCCTATAAAATACATAGCAATCATGAAAATAAAGTGTTAATTAAAAGACTTTATGTAGTATTGTAGCTTGCACTAAGAAAGATCTCAGAATATTCAGAAATTGTGGGCCCAGCCATTAAACCATTATTCATTATACTAGTTCTTACTCAAAGGACTGTTCTCATATTCAGAGACAGTTGAATATCAGCACCAGGCTCTCTATATACTTCACCAATCAAAAATAGAGAGCGACCTCTATGAGCAGAATCCAATCACTCTTAGTGGCACACAGCAGGTTAGGCAGAAAGCTAAGAATCCACAGGGAGAATTTAGACAGGCAGTTTTTAATTACTACTCAAATTTGGCCACAGCACCAGGTCTAATATCTAATCTAGAAATATATTCATGAGTATGCATGGTCAGAATCTCTGCCTTATGTCCTGTCTGGGAAAAAAAAAAAAAAAAAAAGCACCTTCAACATTTGTCTGACGGTGTTGTGCAGTGCAGGATTAGTACTAACTCTATTCAAGCCTTCATTTCCCAGCTCTTGCCCAAGACTCCATCATAACCAGTACCCCTTACTCCTCATTTCCATCTTCATGTCTTCTTCCTTGCTATATATTTTGAGAACCAAAACTGTGGTTATGTCTACAATACAGCCTATGTTGGTGTAACTTGTATTACTTAGAGAGGTGAATACCCCCCCCCCCGAGCAATATGAATTACATCAACATAAGTGTCATATTCATAGTGTTATGTTGGTGGATGAGCTTTTCCCACTGACATAGTTTCTTATAGTGCCATTCATGAAGTGGGTTCTATTATCCCGAATGGCGAGCTCTCTCTTATCTTGCCTTCCTCTGTAGCACGGGGCATGACACAATTACTGGTGGATTCTGTATTCGTTTAAGATTTTAAATCATGATTTGAGGACTTAAATAGCTTTGTCATAGGTCAGAGGCTTAAGTCAACCTAACTTAGTCTCTGTCCACTCTAGGCTTTCATTAAGTTGACTTAAGAAATTCCTTAGGTTCACTTAATGAAAGCTTAGGTCAACTTAATAAGAACCGCCTGTTAGGTCAACTGAACCCTTAGATCGACTCCTTAGGTCAATTGAAGCACAGTGTGGATGCTTAAATCCACTTTGTTAGGTCAACCTAAGGGCAGTTAGGTCAACTTACTAAGTCCCCATTTGGGGAAATCACTTTATTAACTTGACCTAATAAGGTCGACTTTAGGTCGACCTAACAAAGTCAACCTAACTTTTTGTAGTGTAGACATAGCCTATGAGTCTGAGACAGCATACAGCGTCCTCACCAGATGCACTGTAGAAGTGCAGTGCACTGGTACAGCTGCACCACTTCAGCACTATAGTCATAGATACGTCCGGAGACTAAGGAGCTGCTCTAAAACCATCCAAGGCCTCAGAGCCTTTCTGTCACTTTCAGTGGTCCTTGTATTGTGAACCAAGATACTTATGAAGGACAGTTATTAATAGTAATTAAACATTTTTGTATTCTCACATTCTAGAGAAAGAATAGATCCCAGGACCCTACTGGGGGAGGGAAAAACTGATTTAATGAACATGGTATGGATGCCTTAGGTCAAAATTGGTTTGTCTGAAAATGCAAGCTGAGCCAGGTAAAGGAAATTGGTAAAATAGGTCACTAGACATAGCAAGAAGTTGGTATTAGTCAGCAGTGGAAGTTGACTAGCGGCCTAAAGTGATCAGAGGAAGAGATATAAGCTATTCACTTTTCTGTTTTCTCTCTCTAAGTAAGTTGGAAGCAGTATGACTAGTTTAGCTCAATAGAGATGTATTAACCAAACTGTTTGTTTGTTTGTTTAATTTAAATTCTATTTTTACTCTTTTTTACATATGTCTTGTTCCTATATAGATCTCACACAGACATCCTTAAGGAGAGGAAACCTCCATAACCTCTAAGGGGAGGTGAAAAGGAATAGGATAAGGAGTTTCAGAGTGCTACACACCCTTCTCAATCTCAGTCAGGGGGTCTGCACAAAAGTATCCCTTCCTAGAGGGTTGTGTTACTATCAGATGGCAACAGGCAAACACAGAAGGAAAAGCCAAAAAAGCAAGTGAGAAGTGAGAATTGTTGAGGATACTAGTCACAACATGTATGGGGTAGCAATAGGAGAGAAATCCATAATTTAAAGATATCTCCCCTGACCCCCCCCAAAAGTTGAGCATTTTTTAAAAATTACTGTTCCTTCAGCTGAGTCTGGAAGATCTCCTATTTTGCAGAAAACTTCAAATTCTATTACATCAATTTTTATTCCAGGACAAGTCCTCAAACAAAATCTCTCTCTTTTCCCACTTGTTCTATCTCAGATGGTGCTGGTGTATCTTATTTATCCTCCTTATAATGAATATAACATTTCTTATGCCACTTAGTTTAGTTATCATGGACCCTAAATTTGTGACTGACACAACAGTTGTGGTATTCGGTACCTGAGCAAACCTTATGGCTCTGAAATACTTATATCTTGTATGTACAGTGTAAAGAGGTGTTTTGATCAGTGAAGTCACTAGAACATTCTATCTCCTCCGGGCACCTAAAGCTGCCAAGTGCTTACCTACAGAGCTGTGAAGAAAACAGAATATGCATTTTGCATGAAATGTCAAAATTACAAAATTTGTTTTAATTTCACATTAAAATTAAATGTTAATTTTTAATATTTTCCATGTAGTGACTTATTTCCCCAAAAAATAATTTTAGTCAAATAAAAACATTTAATTTCAATTTAGAGTTTTTCATTTTAATTTATAATATAAAATAAATTTTAAAACAATAAGTTGTTTAGAATGAAAAATGTATATGTTCCTTTTCAATGATATTTTGACCTTATCAAAATCTTTCATTTTGATTTTTTGAAGACAACATTTCATCAGCTCTGACATGTTCCCATGGAATATTTCAATTAAACCACTTTTTTTTTTTTTAAATGGAAAAAAAAATTCCATCAGAAGATTTTTCACCAGCTATCCTTACATTCCATGTTTTACATTAACATATTGGAGTCACTCATTTTTTATCTAGATTTTATAGTTGTTTCTTTTAAAACTGAGAGCATTAATTGACAGAGAGAAAGACACAAAGAGAGACTTCCTCTTTCCCCATCTTATACAGTGTTAATAGACATAGTCCAAAAATATTGGGCTTCTGCAGGGTAACTGGCAAATGGAAACTCACATGCCTATTTGCCAAATTATGTACAGCTGTACATTTGCCAAAGACAAACCATCTGGAGTACATGCCCTTTGGGGAGGCAGTAGTCTGTCTTTCTGAGTGCATAAGTTTTTACTGGCACCATAATAAAGACAGAAAATGGAGGCAAAAGGTATGCTGGAATAAATAGGTGGGATGCTTGCCATGATTGAATGCCTGAGAGTTCAGACACACAGGGATACAAACACACCATATTGAAAAACAGAAAGGTTATGCTTAAGAACAACATTTGTAAATGAAAAAAAAAAAATCTAAAATAGATCTCTACTACAATGATGTAAGCATTTTGATAGTTATCAGCTATGAAGGTATTCTTTTGTTTCTTGATGTAAAATATTTGAAGCCTCAGGGTGCTTTTTTATTATACTATAGCATAATATTAGATGAGATTCTCAGTGGTGGTTCAGTAATTTAGATCAATTAAAGATCTGACACATTATTTGTTTTCCAAAATGTCAGAATTAGACAATTCTATTTATGATAAATAACTATATAAAAAATCCTCACTTTAGCAAATTCTGGAGAAAAGAAGTGCTTTTGAAGAATTTCTGGGAGTTTACCAAATATGAGGATGGTATGGACCAATCTTTGACAACACCTAAACAGCACAAATGATTAGGTTCATTATGTATGAACCATCTCAGGTGAGTAGTAATACCCAGCAAAACCATGGCTGAGATATGGGGTTTGTTCCTGGTTTCTCATTCTCTAGCATAGAACACAAAACGTCTCTCATTGGCCAAGAGCAACACTGGGTCCAGGATAATTTCATTTACTAACTGATAGCTCTGATACTTATATCACAAAGAGGTCACAGTGAAGTCAAAAAGGACTCTAGGCTGGGACTAGAAGATGACACTAGAGCTCTAGGGTTTAGACTTTGAGGAATTCTAAAGACAGCTCCATCCAAAGTTACTAAATATAAATAAATAAATGCCCTTTTAGCATATGAATTTTAAAAGACTTTTTATATATACTATTTTTAGAGAAGGTATATAAAACAAATGTACTTGTAGCTGGGAGCAAAAAGAGACTAATTTTGTTTATGTATTTCCAAAATATAATAAAAATGGAGACAGACCCCTCATTAAATCAAATTATTCTCTTTTTCCACCATTAGTTTTGCCAAAATTTAATATGCTTTTTAAGATAACAAGCCCCCAAAATTCTCATGAAATCACCAGGCAAGATATTTTCGGTAGAGATAGGGAGATGTTAGTACTATTATACAAAATGCTGGTGAGACCTCATTTGTAATAGTGTGTGCCGTTCTAGTCCCCCATGCCTAAGAAAGATTAATTCAAACTGAAACAAATACAGAGATGGGCTACTAGGATGATCCATGGAATGAAAAACCAGCCTTATGAGAGTATACTCAAAGAATTTGGCTATTTACCTAACCAAAAGAAGGTTCAGGGGAGATATGATCCATCTCTATAAATACATCAGAGGGATAAATACCAGGGAGAGAGAGGGGAATTATTTGAGTACAGCGCCAATGTGGACACAAGAACAAATGGATATAAACTGTCCATCATGAAATATAGACTTCATATTAGATGCAGGTTTCTAACCATCAGAGGAATAAAGTTCTGGAATAGCCTTCCAAGGGAAGCTGTGGGGGCAAAAAACCTAGCTGGTTGCAAAACTGAGCTTGATAAATTTGTGAAGGGGATGGTATAATGGGACAGCCTAGTTTGTCAATTGACTGATCTTTGGCAGCTGCTGGTAGATATTCTAATAGGACGATTGATGGAATGTGTTTCGAGTTATTACAGACAATTCTTTTTTAGATATCTAGCTGGTGAGTCTTGCCTACATATTCAGGGTTTAACTGAGTGCCATATTCATTGTTGGAAAGGAATTTTCCTCCAGGGCAGATTGGCAAAGAGGGGATTGCCTTCCTCTGTAGAATAGGGCATAACTCAATTGCTGGTGAATTCTCTGTATCTTAAGTCTTTAAATTATATTTTGAGGTTTCTAATAACTCAATCATAGGTTAGAGCAGTGGTTCTCAACCACTGTGTTGGGACACATTTACTGCTGTGTGGGGACACAGTAATGCATCACAGAGAACCAGGGAGATGGCTGGATTTGGCCTGCAGGGTGGTGGAGGTCTGGTGTGTCCTGTAGGGTCGTGAAATGCTGCCAAGTGTGTTGCAACGCGCAAAAGGTTGACAACCACTGGGTTAGAAGTTTATTATAGGAGTGGGTGGGTGAGGTTTTGTGGCCTGCATTGCACAGGAGGTCAGACTAGATGATCATATTGGTCCCTTCTAACCTTAGAATCTGTCTACATTATCATTTTTAATAACCATTCTGTCGGTGTGACTGTTTGGTCAGAATCTTATGTACAGCAATAAATGCGACCCCTTAGTTCGAACTAATGCTTAATTCGAAATAGTTAGTTCGAACTAAATCAAATGTGGCCATGTTAGTTCGAACTAAGTGCTTAGATCAGATTGACCTTCATGCAATATACTAATTCGAACTAAGCAAGTGCCCTGCATGGCCATGGCTAGTTTGAATTAAATTTCCAGTGGGGCCATGCTAGTTCAAATTAACTTAATTTGGGCTAACTAAAGTTAGTTCAAATTAATTAGATCGAATTAACTAATTCAAACTAGCATTTGTAAGTGTAGACATAGCCAAAGTGGCACAAATTAAAGCTGAGACTTTTCATTATATATCTTGGGCCAAACTCTGTCTTCATTCAAGAGTTATATGGTCATAATGGGTGGCAAAATTTTAGGCCAATTGCATATATTTTTTATTTAATTTCAATAATATAATTATATGTTCATTATCCAAAATTAATAATGTTTTAAAAGTATTTAAAATATTTTAAAACCGTACTGCAAATGCATACAAAAAAATTAGGCACATTGTTATGAATGAATTGCAGTTTGCATATTATTCAATAGCTCCTTAAATGAAACATTTCTTTTAAATAATTATTTTTGATCATTTGTCTTTTTAGATGGTGCATGCATCTCTGTGATTCTACTGGATACATTTTACAGTTTTAATTACTATAAAATTAAATTCTGGAGCCCTACAAAAATCACTTGCTCGCTGTAGTGTCACACTGACTTCCAAGATTAAAGAAAGTCTGACTTAATGACTTGAGACTAAGTACACTTACTTTCATTTATTACTAAAACATATAATTGTTCCAGTTCACACTGATTTACTTGCTAAAATATGTTCCATTTTGTATGACCAATATAGTCTGAATTTTCTCCATTTTTTTCACATTTCTCTGGCACATTCAATAATAGGAAGTCATATCCAGTTTTCAGTTTCCATTTCTTAAATAATTTACTAATCCTGCCTTGACGACTGTCTTGTGCATACAGCAGTGTTAAAGTCTCTTCTGCATAAAATGTCTAATGTATCTCCATTAAAATATGTATTGTGACTATCACCATGGTTTTTCAATATTGCTCATGGATTATAAAACAGTGAATTTGCCTTGAGGCCATCTGTAAATTGTACATATATTTTATTATAGAATCATAGAGGATTAGGGTTCAAAAGGACTTCAGGAGGTCATCCAGTCCAATCCCTTGCCCAAAGCAGGACCAACCCCAACTAAATCATCCCAACCAGGGTTTTGTCAAGCTAGGTCATAAAAACCACTAAGGATGGAGATTTCACCACTTCCTTTGATAACCCATTGTGGTGCTTCGCCACCCTCCTAGTGAAGAAACTTTTTCTAAAATCCAACTTAAGCATCCCCACCCCCCACCCTGCCTCTTGAGACAATTGCTCCTTGTTCTGTCATCTGCCACTGCTAAGAAAAGCCTAGCATCGTTTACCCTGGAACTCCCCTTCAGTTAGTTGAAAGTCACTATTATATATCCCTCACTCTTCTCTTTGGCAGACTAAACAAGACTAGTTCCCCCAGCCTCTCCTCATAAGTCATATGCTCTACAGTCCCCTAATATTTTTTATTGCTTTCCAGTGGGTTTCCAGTGAACGCCCAGGGCTTTTCTGCAGAACTGCCACTGAGCCAGTCAGCCCCCAATAGCAATGCATGGGATTCTTCTCTTTTATGTGCAGAACTCTGCACGTGTCTTTGTTGAACCTCATCAGATTTCTTTTTCTCCAATACTTCAATTTCTCTAGGTCACTGTGTATCCTGTCCCTACCCACCAGTGTTTCTACCACAACATATAACTTACTGTCATCTGCAAACATCAAGAGGGTGCAAAGCACTCCATCCACATCATTAATTATTGGTGAGTGATTGGTGAATGATGCCAGGATGTAAAATGGAAACCAGAAGTTTAAATCCATCCACTTGGCAGATACATACAGTGTATTCTGTGAAACAAGAAAACAGCAGTTCCTCATAAACTGTTGGGTAGGAATCTGGCATAGCCAAAAATGATTCAGAAATAGTTATATGCATGCCTAAACAATTACTTTGTGTTAGTTAGAAGAGGGAACTGAGAGTGAAGTATGTAGTCAATTATAAATTTGGCTTACACGTCTTTCTCCCTCAATCAGGAAGGAACATATACTTTTTAAAATATAGGATTCATGCACATAAGCATATTCAAAAGATTTGACATGTCCTGAAAATTCCCTAATTTTAGTTCATTTCCTCTTTCTCTACAGTGTTTCTCAGCCCATTCTGACAGCATCAAAGTCTCACTGTTGGGCATCCCAATACTGAGCCATCCTAAACATGTTCATGGCCTCTCTATGATAAGAGATCCTAGAGAAGGCAGTTTCAATAAAGTAGACAGAAGACAGAACTGAGAGCATCAAAGGGATAGGCAGAGGTAAAGAAGTCAAGGCAATGTGAAGCATCTTGAAAACAAATGGTAGGAAGGAAATGGACTTGTATTGGATAGGCAGGTGGAGTCGAATTAAGCAATCTATCCCGACCCCCATCAAATAAGGGATACAAAATCCTATAAACTAAACTTGTATTATGTTTCTATCAAGGCAATTCAGTTTATTATTCTTTCATTTGAAGACCACCTTCATGGAGACAGCAATTAGGTCTGGAAATGCCTAAACATTTATGGTCTTGGAATTTGATTAAGGTTTGATTTTAACTACTTTGTTTCTGTCACTCTTTTTAATTAACCTTGTCATGTTTATATTTCTACTCTTAGCCCATTACACTTTTCTTTCTAGTAGTTAGTTCTTGTATTCTCTTTAATGTATTCTCTAGTCCTTTTTCTGTATCCTATTAAAATAACCTCTCAGGAGTATATAAAGATTGCTTATCAACTTTGAAATAAGAGTGTATTTGGTATTTTTTTCCCTTCCCTTTCGGTTTCATGTAGAGTGTTCCAAATTTATCTTTATGAACAATCTTCCAAGACCATAAAAATCAGTTTTAAAGTTGGGATGGATGAAGTAGTTTGGATAAAATAAGACCCAATCACAAACTTCACATAAAACAATAAATATTTTTTCTTGTAGTTCGGAAAACTAAATGTTGTTTCTAAAGTTACTTTTCCATTTAGCTTTAATTACAGTTGCTTATTTGGGGCCACTTCCATTAGCATGCAGTTAATCACACAAGTCCCATTGAAATCAACCAGACTTCGGAAGTCTGATACAATTTGGATCTTATTAGGCAAACTATTGTCTCAATAGCATTTCCTGGATCTGGCTTATGCTGGCAGCAGGTGTGATAAAATATAGTTAGTAAAGAAATTCTGAACAAGCATCATTTTATAAATTCACTTTTAATTGAAGCAAGTGCACATACCTAAAACAAGGCTATTGCATTTGTGCTTCCTCATCCTATCTGTTCACTATTGTTTACTACCCTTACAATTTGGTTTAAAAAATATTAGCAATAGGTAATGTGTTTTCACCTGTACTGTGAAAAAGTTGTGGCAACTTTTCTATTCTCAAATGCTGTCATACCTCAGTATCTCTCATTCCCTGAATAGTTTAGTCCATTGGATGAAATAAATACTACTAATTCTATAGTAATGGAAATCTGAAAACAAACAAATGAACCATTGTTCCAGCACAAATTCATAAAATTAGCCCGTTGGGGCAGCATTCACCAGCATATATTTACATAATATTCACTGCACCACAAATTTTCTTTCTTACTTGCCAACCTTTTGGGCTTGCTCCCAGGATCTTTGACACACTGTTTCCTTAGCTCCCTCTCAGTCCTATCATAGGTCTTGCCCACTCCCCAGTCTTTTTCCTCACTGAGGAAACAGATTCCCAGAAAACCATATTTTCAGGCTTATAATTACAGAGGTGCCTAGCAAGCTTTCAGACACTGTGAAATAAATAAGGACAAGATTGTGACTTCCTGATACAATACCACACAAGGAAGTAGAAGGGTGAAAGACTCACATTGCAGGCAAAACAGGCTTTCAAAACTGCTACTTTCCCATTGCAAATGTAGACAGGGAATGGGAAGAACATTTATTCCCTCCCTACCTTCTGCATACACTGAACAGTGCAGTTCTGCCAGAAGCCAGGGATAAGAACATTAATCTGTGACTGTTTAAAATCAGTAAATTATACTTTTTTATCTGGAGCAAAGGAGGCTATCAGAGAATTACAATACCTTTCCTGGGCTGCTCCAAGAGATGTGAAGTCTCAGTGCCCAAATCTCACACTGAAGCTCTGCAATGGATTAGGCAGAATAAAAAGGTCTTTGTGTAAGAATCAGGTTCCCAATCTTGTCCTACATGGATTAAAAATAAATAATTGCTTGCAGTATTTTCAGTACAAGTGGAAACAGTAAAGTTAGTGGTCCCAAAAGAGACCCTAATCTATGAGACATCTAGCTAAATTACAGAGACACAAAGGCTTATCTAGTCTGCATAAAGTGCAAAAGAATAGAAGAATGGCCATGCAGGTTCATTCCAGTGGTCCATCTAGTCCAGTACCCTGTCTTCTTACAGTGCCAAATGCCAGTTGCTTCAGAGGGAATTAACAGAACAGGTAATCATAAAGTGATCCATCCCCTGTTGCCTATTCTCAGCTTCTGACAAACAGAGGGTAGGGAACCTTCAGAGGATGGTTTTGTGTCCCTGCCCATCCTTATTAATAATCATTGATGGACTATCCTCCTTATCTAGTTCTTTTTTGAACCCTATTATATTCTTGACCTTCACATTATCCTTTGGCAAAGAATTCCACAGATTGACTGTGCATTGTGTAAAGAAATACTTTCTTTTGTTTGTTTTAAACCAGCTACTATTAAGTTCTTGTATTAGGAAAAGGAGTATAAAACAGCTCCTTATTTACTTTCTCCACATCATTCATGACCATATAGACCTTTACCATATTCCCCCTCTGTCATTTCTTTTCCAAGTTGGAAAGTTCCATTCTTACTAATCTCTCCTCTCCTCAAACTTTTCCATATAGCTAATCATTTTACTTGCCCTTTTCTGGACCTTTTCCAATTCCAATATATCTTTTTGAGATACAGTGGCCATATCTACATGCAGTATTCAAGAAGTGGACGTACCAGTGATTTATATATAGACAATATTACATTTTCTGTCTTATTATCCATCTGTTTCCTAACGATTCACAAATTCTGTTAGCTTTTTTGAGCACTGCTGCACATTGAGTGGATGTTCTCAAGGAACTCTCCACAATGACTCCAAGATCGCTTTCTTGAGTGAGAACAGCTAATTTAGACCCCATCCTTCTGTATGTATAGTTGGGATTATGTTTTCTAATGTGCCTTACTTTTCATTTATCAACATTTAATTTCATCTGACACTTTATTGTCCAGTCACCAAGTTTTGTGAGCCCCCCTTTTTCACTTTTCACAGACTACATTGAACTGAAGTAGCTTGAGTAGTTTTGTATTACCTGAAAATTTTGTCACCTCACTGTCTACCCCTTTCTTCCAGATAATTTGTGAATATGTTGAATGGTACTGGTCCCAGTATGGACCCCTGAGGGACACCACTATTTACATCTCTACTTTCTGAAAAATAGCCCTTATCCCTCCTCCCCCCGCTTTTTAAAAAACAATCTTTTAACAAGTTACTGATCCAGCAGAGAACCTTCACTCTTATCCCGTGGTCCCATGTTCAGTGAATTTATTTAAAAGCCTTTGGTGATGGACCTTGCCAAAATCTAAGTAAATTGTATCCCTGGATCACCCTTGTTCATGTACTTGTTGACCCCCCTCAAAGAATTCTAGAAGATTGGTGAGGCATGATTTCCCTTACAAAAATCATGCTGACTCATCCCTATCAATTTTTGTTCATCTATAGCTCTGATAATTCTGTTGTTTATTAGAGTTATCACTTTGGTTGGAACTGAAGTTAGATTTACCAGATTGTAACTGCCAGGATCATCTTTGGAGACTTTTTTTTTTTAATGGCATCACATTAGTTATCCTCGAGTCATCTGGTATAGAAGCTGATATAAATGATAGGTTATGTAGTAGATTTAGCAGTTCTACAATTTCTTTTTGCGTTCCTTTAGAACTCTTGGGTAAATACCATCTGGTAGTGGTGACTTATTACTGTTTAATTTCAGATAAACATCAACTTTTTCAGAACTGTATCACAGTCCTAATTCATTTTTTACATTACCATTAGGAAAAGGTTAGGAAACTCTGACAATGATCCTAATCCTGCAGTCTGTACACAAATGACACTCTACTTGATGTCAGTGGGAGTTTTTTTCTGAGAAAGATTTACAGTGTTAGGATCAGTGTATGTATGGGTATGTCTACTTTGTCCTCAGCATCTAAATTTACTTTGACTTTATTAATTTAATAGTGCACTCTCTTTTAATCCTTTAATGCATAACTGAACAACAGAGCAATGATGCAATAGTATTAATAACTGCAGAATAGTAAAGTATACTTATTATTTAGTCACGTCTAAATACTGGTAACATCATAGACAAATTTTCTGAAGTCTTCCTGATCTATTGTAAGTTTTGAACACTAAACAGTTGTTTTTCTAGTGACCTACCACACACTTTCTATCCATCTCCTCCCCACCGTCCCCTGCTACCACCCTTCTTCCATGATAATATGCAAGATTATTTCTCTCTTTGTGCCTGACGTGATCAAAGTATGTAAGTTTGCACCTGTTGGTTTCTGACAGTAGAGTCTGCTTCTCTCTAATCATACTTCTAACATAAGTGTTCATCTTCTTTTCTGTCCAAGAGTATGAAGAGTTTTTACAGGCACCACACCTGCAAGGCTTCAGTTTTCTTCTTGTCAGCAACATGTTCCCCAGGCTTCACAACGGTCATTATGATGGAAAACAAAAAATCTTTTCACCAGTCAAGCCGTTGTTCATTTCAGGAGGCCATGGTTTTCCCACACTTCAGAAACAGAGGACACAGATGTTAATCTTCTTCCTATTTCTTTAGAGAAGCCTCCTTTGTTGGATATCTATGATATCCAGATAATTAATCAATGCCTTTACAGCCTGATGGTTAATCGTGGTGTTTGCTCATATCCTCTTATTATTAATCATATCATTGTACAAACATTTTATTTTTTGTCATATTCAGGAATAGTCCATATTCTTCACTAACTGTTTTAAGACTCCAATATTGACTGCTTTTCATTAATGGTGGCCTCCAAGAGTGTTGTATCATCAGCCTATCTGATATCAATTAAGAAGTGCATACTAAAGGAAATTCCAGCTCCTTCCCTTTTATCAAAACTTCCAGGGTTTTTCTCATAATAAATTATACAAATATGTTCAAAAGACTGCTGACAAGAATGAACCATTGTTTCACCCTGCCCAGTAAAAAGCCACTTGCTGTCATTCCTGCCGTTGTTACTGTAGTCTGTTGCTAATAGTAGATACTTGCAATGTGTTTGATTAGATGCTTTTGAATCCACGTTTGCCAGTATCCTCCAAAGATGGTAGTGTTGGACAGTATCAAATACTTTGGAGTTCCCAGTGAAGCACATGATCAGTGGGTGATTATACTCCTGACATTTTTCAGTGGTGTAATGGAGATTCACACTTTGATCACATGTGCCTCATTCCCTTCTGAAACCAGGTAATTATGGTGATAGTTTTGTTTCTGTCATTTGCTTTATGAGATCTTAAATTATGTAAAGCAGCACTTAACTAGCATGTAATATCGGGGAGATCAGATTGTATGTTATTGCACTCTGTTATATCTCTTTCTTCAGTAAAGACAAATTATCTTCATCCAGTTGTTTGGCCAATTTCTAGCTATTGATATATCATGGTAAATTTTCCATATTTGATTGATACCACTCTCACTAGTTGGTTTTAGCTTTTTTGCTGATAAGTTATGTACTCCTGGTTCTTTCTTAGGCTTCATATTCATAATGATATGTACCATTTCCTCTTTCAGGATCGATGTACTCTCTTTTCTGTCATCCTGCATTGTATGTTGCTCTGATGAGTTATACAGATTTGGACAATAATTTCTCCATCTGTGTTTGAGATCACTTTCATGTACAATTCTGAAGTCATGGTATTTTATTATGCTCAGGCATGAGGAATATTTTTTTAGTAACAAACCTGACTATAATTAACATATTTCTGTATTATTATTGTCTTTATAATCCTCACATTACTTGCATTTTTCCCTGATGTATTCACTCTTCTCATCTAATTTGCCTTTGAATCTGTCACTTCATTTTTTTTTGTATTCTCTCCCATGTTCTTTAATTTTCAAGCCATTTTCTCTTTCATTCTGTGTCCTTTTTTTTTTAAACTAGCTCAAACATCTTCTCCATTAACCATAGTGAAGTCCACATGAACTTTTCAGAAAATGTGCTTAAGAGGCTTAGAGCAAGAGGGTTTTAATTTTATTCCTAAGATCAGTCAGGGTCTTTTACCTGCAACATGGATTCAAGTCTTTTCTATACCAGAACCTCCTTCCTAGGATAATTTGGTATGTATTCTGGCCTGGAGGGTGTCCCATCATCCACGCCACACATGGATCATGTTGCTTTTATTTTGGCATGATCATTTTCATGGTAAAAAACACAGATGAGGTTTTCCTGTTGACTTTCACTTAGTTGGTGGCTGTTAGTTAAATATTGTTTCTTCATTTTTATAACATTTTCTCCATTGGGCCCCACTACTCACTCCAGACATTCAACTGAAGCTGTTTGCATTTTCTGAGACTTTGACCAGTTGCAGATGAGTCAAAGTCTCAGAAAATGCAAACAGCTTCAGTTTTTTATTGCTATTATGGTAGCAGGTTATAACACAATCTTACCTGACCTGCAAAATCTAAAAGCAACACTTTACATATCTATAGATAGATTCATAGATCAATATAAAACCATTTACTTTATGTGTCCTGGGTGCCTCAAAAGAAACAAACAAACAAACAAAAAGCAAACTCTAAGTAGGATAAAATGATCCATATGTACAATCCTTTCAAATACTTCAACAAGTAAAAATAATTTTTAGCAACATCTAAGAACTTGGAATTTCTCAGGAGGAATTGGCTGATGATGCCAAGCTGGTAGGAGTTGCAAGTGCTTTGGAAGATAGGATCACAATTCAAAACAATTTGGACAAACTGGTGAAATGGTCTGAGGTAAGGAGGATGAAATTCAATAAAGACAAATGCAAAGTACTCTACTTATGAAAGAACAATCCAACGCCCACATAAAAAATGGGCAATGACTGCCTATGAGGGAGTACTGCAGACAGGGATCTGGGTGTCATAGTGGACCAAAAGCTAAATATGAGTCAACAGTGTAACACTGTTGCAAAAAAAGCAACAACATTCTTGGATGTATTAGCAGGAGTATTGTAAGTAAGACATAAGAAGTAA
This sequence comes from Pelusios castaneus, assembly GCA_007922175.1. Lineage (NCBI taxonomy): Eukaryota > Metazoa > Chordata > Testudines > Pelomedusidae > Pelusios > Pelusios castaneus. The sequence goes on from ML685903.1 coordinate 3,644,091, forward strand.
TTCTTCCATTCTACTCCATGCTGATTAGGCCTCAACTGGAGTATCATGTCCAGTTCTGAGCACCTAATTTCAGGAAAAATATACAGAAATTGGAGAAAATCCACAAAAGAGCAACAAGAATGATTAAAGGTCTTGAACACTTGACTTCTGAGGAAAGATTAAAAGAACTGGGTGTCTTTAGAAAATAGGAGACAGAGGGGACATGTTAACAGTTTTTAAATACCTAAAAGTTTCTTATGAGGAAGAGGGAGAAAAATTATTCTCTTTAACCACTGATTATAGGAGAAGAAGCAATGGGCTAAAATTACAGCAAGGGAGATTTAGGTTGGGCATTAGGAAAAAATTGCTAACTGTCAAGGTGATTAACTTCTGGAATAAATTGCCTATGTAATCTCCATCATTGGAATTTGTTAAGAGCAAGTTAGACAAACACCTACCAGGAATGGTTTAAGATGGTACTTGGTTCTGCAATAAATGCAGGGGTATGGACTCAATGACCTCTCATGGTCCTTCCCAGTTTCTATGATTCTATGAAAGAGATTTTCCAAGGGTGATTGCTCAGCACTCTCCAAAAATACAGTCACCTTATGTTGCAATCCAAAAATGGAGACACTCCAAATCATCTCAATACTTTACAAAATCTAGGCTAAAGTTTCATGTACAGCAGTGGTTTTCAAACTTAGGGTCAGGACCCAGAACTGGATTGTAGACTCTCAGTCACTGGGTCACAGCAGCCCCTGCTGCTGCCGCCAAAAGACTGAAATGTATTGCTGAAAGATGTAATTGTTGGGTTGCAAGTATAAATGATTTTTTTCAACTGGGCCACAGGAAAAAAAGTTTGAAAACCACTGGGGTACAGTATCTAGTGGCTTTGTTGTATCCCATTAACAGGTTTTCAACACTAAAAATCCTACTCCCTCTAGTCTTCAATGAGGATGATACTGTATACCAGGTAACAAAAGGTCTGAAAGTAACTCGATACCCAGTCCCTGTAGTGCTTATATTTTTAGCAATATAAAATTCCTTATCTGTATCTTATTTTTCTGCTTCTTTACAATCATTATATAACCCCCCTGATCTAGCCCAATATTCTGTCTCTGACAATGATCACTGACGGATACTTCAAAACAGAATGGGGCAATTATTGAGTGATCTCTCCTCTGTCATCCAATCTCTGCTTCTGGCAGTCAGAGTCTTAAGGACACCCATTTCTGCCATCTTGGTTAATAGACCTGCCCTCTATGAACTTACCTAACTTTTTACTGAACCATGTTATACTTTTGGCCTTTACAACATTCCCTAGCAATGAAGATTACTTGAGACATTCTGAATGATCTTTCTTAGGGAAGTTTGAGAAATTTTGAGGAAAACATTACATATTCATTGTTGCCTTCTGAAAAAATATCATCATTTAGTACCTGGATTTTATAATTTGGTTATATTTGGCTACATATCCAAAACCAGATATGCATCCGAAGTTCAACCGTTTAAGATGTAATGAGATGGGGGAAGTTCTCAAAAGTTTTAGTTTTCTTGCCAGATCTCATTGTTTCCTGGTTTTAGCCGATCCAGAAACATGAAACAAAACAACATGAACAGCTTTTTCTATAGTATTTTAATACTTGTACACATAGTACCAGCAAGACTGATGTGCAGAAGCATCCAAACTTTTGAAGTGGTTACTTTAACTTTTTTGGATCAAACTTTAGGTCAGTTCTTATTTCATCTATCCAAGCTGATCCTTGTCCCCAGTAATTATTCCATACTTTCTCTCTCTCTCTCTCTCCACTCAAAGCATGATAATATTTTAAATGGTATATTGATGTAAACTATTTCTTTTTTCATGACATGCACTGGACTTGGGAATGTGAGCCCTATGATTTTTCTAGCTAGCTGAGAGACTGGACCACTCTACAAATAAACAAACAAACAAACAAAAGTATATAAGTAGGTATTAACCTCAAGAATATTCCCTTTCAATAAACATTTATGTACTTGAAAATGCAGATTCTGGACACAGAAACGGGTGTGTTTGTAAAATCTGGTTGCATAGTTTCAGAAGTTAGATTTAGTTTCCTCTCCACATGTAGTTGCCTGATTCCTGACATGTTGTTGAAGCAGCAGCATCCAATTCTTGATTTTATCCACACTACCTTAGAACATCTTAATTGCTCATATGTTGCACAGTCTGTCCACTTGGAATTTCATGGTAACGGGAGGAGTAAAATTCAGATTCTCCAGCACCAAATCCACAAGCTCTGATGCTTTAGCTGTTGGTAGTAGGAGGTCTATTGCATACATTTGGGAAGCTCTAATTCTGTACAGGAAAGGACAATAATACATATATGGTAGCTGATACCGTTAGAATAAACGGAGTGTGCATGAGGCTTTTACTATACAACTGAGGTGATGGTGCTGTTTGATTTGATTGACAGAATGAATGAATCATACTATAGCTCCCAGGAGACAAAAATACAGCTATTGGTGACTAGTAACAAATGCTTGAAAGCAGCTGTAATAAAACTTGCTTGGTAGTCAGTAATTGATAGCCTTCCTACTGACCATATGCTCTGAGCACACATCATTCACGATACTGTTGTTTACAGAGTAAGACCTATTTAAGCTATTTAGAAATCTTGTGCTGTGGAATTAGTCACATATACTAACTTGGCTCCCCCAGATTTGCAGTCTTTCCTCACACAGATTTATTTTACTAGAAGGTACCTTCCAGGACCCATGATATTGTATTTGAAAGGCTGACAGGGAGAAAAACAGTGCTGCTATGTTCCTTTGAAATCTAATATCAGTGCAGTAACACAGTGTGCAGGACCCAAATATCCTATTGCTAAGATATCAGTTATTAAGTATTTAAATGCTGTATCTTGTTTTACCAGACTTTCATTGTCTTATTATTGCTAAGTGCCCATATACTGCTCCTTTTTACTTTTCTGAAACTAGATCAAGCTCAATAGAGAAAAATCATCAATTGCTCATGTAGTATCTACAAGCACAAGCTTTCATTTTCAGTATATATTTTTTTTCTTTTACAATTCACTTGTTTTCCTGGAAATTCAGAACAAAATGCCACAAAATTCTTCAATGCTTACCTCAAGAAATTCAGAAACATACATGTAAAAAAAAATCTCATGGAAAGAAGTAAGAGTTAAAATATCCATGAAAAGCAGGGATTTTGTATTATTCATGCACAGTTTGCTTTTGGTGATATAGTATATTACTTCCCAAAAAGATGTCAGTTAGATGGATCTTTGCTTTAATATTTGAAAATCCCTGAGCAATTATGAAGCCAAAAAAAAAAAAAAGTGATTGCCACTGAAGGCTCTTAAACGTATTGAGAAGATTCTTATTCTCACTGGTTTCAATGGCACAACTTGAGAATATAGTACTATGCAATGAGGGTAAAGGTGGCAGAATCTGGATCTCTGGGCAAAGATTTATCTAAAGATTTTATTGTTCCATTTAGGCACAGTGGGTATTGAAGTGTGGTACAGAGCCACCACTCCATAGGGGTTAAGTGAACTCCCTAATCTCTTTTAACACATGCACACAATCTGGTTCCATAATGACATGTGAGTTGTTTATAAAGGTAAACTGCTTTTTGGGGGAGGATGGTGGCCCTTCACGGTTGCAAAAATGGTATCTGTGGCCCTTGAGCCACAAAGGTTAGGAACCACTGTCTGACAGTATAATTTAGAGACTCTTGGGCAATTACTCTGTAAATATGCATGCTGGAGTGACTAGGGTAGGCAGTTGGCTACATGCAAAGAAGTGCTACTTTTTCTACCAGGGGTTTTCAGTGGAGGGGAAAAGAGAGGCACAGAGAACAGAAGTGATTTTGCGGGACCTCTCAGCTGCTTTTCCCTTCTCCATGGCAGCCTCAGGAGATAATAGTTAAGAATCTTACCCCACTCCAACCTCCTTTACTGCTTCCAGTCTGCTTTCAACACAAGCCAAAACTTGGGGGAAATCTGATTTAGCTTATCTTCTCCCAGCAGTGGCAGCTCACTGTAGATCTTCACCAACTCGATGTATGGTCTATATAGACAGTGGTTACACCTCAGGAGATATTAATTCAAACATTTTCTTAGGTCAAAAATAAATCATTTTTATGGGGATATCATAGTCTCTTATTGCTTTTATGTAAGCATATCAAGAGTCTTCAAGAATATAAATAACACAGTTGATTACTGATTATCATTGCTAAGATTGCAACAACATCAAAAAATCAAGGAACCTTTGTGGAATGTCCAAATACTAAGGAAACCATGGTAACCTCACTAGGAACACAGAAATAAAGATGCAGTTTAGGGTATTCAGTACATTGAAAACACTATAAAATTTACAGGCTGGCATTTTAAATTCTAAATGTTTTCCAGTCCTGGTTGAGGAAGGCTCTGAGGGAAGCCTGTGAGCTGGGGCCTCAGCAGTCAGTCTGAATAAGACTGGTCTGGATCAAAGTGGGTTGAGTTGTGTCTCTGTTGTAGATAGCAGCATGCTATGTAGCTCAGATTTTGTTTTTCATGTGTTAGGCTTGTCTATATAATGTGGTAAGGTGCATTATGGCTATGTGGAGGAGTGGTTTCTAATGCACATTAACACCTTGCTGGTGCTAACACAATGTTCTTAGTGGACTGAAATGTAGGGTTTAAAGTGCACTAGGGAACATTTAGTGCACACAAACAGGATAAAAATGGACCAATGGAAGAAAGTTTTGCTGCCTCTTGTTGGTGAACCATTTTATAGAATCCAAACAGGAAAGAATCAAGATTCAAATTAGGAATCATATCACCCTGAGGATGAATTACAAATGACAGATGTAAGTTGCAAATAGAAAGTAATAGAAGAAAGAGACTTATTGAAAGACAGGGAAAAGTGGATTATCAAGAAAATGTGAAATAGGGACCAGAATAAAATACCAGGAAAAATGTGAAAGATAAATACCATTTTCAAAAGTGCTCAAGTGACTTAGACTCATAAGTCCCATTGTAAAATCAATGACACTCAGATTCCTAAATTGTTTTAATGCTTTTGAATATTTTTATTCTAAATCTATCTATTTATCTTAGGAAAAAAATAAAGAACTAATGCTCCAAGAAAGAAAGTCAAAAGTAACTAACTCATGCATGTACACAAATATTTGACAACTGATTCCACTAGGTTCTATTGTTCCCAAGTAATTTCTGAACATTTAAATTTCAAGGGGCTTTTAAAAAATGAATGTAGCCTTCTATTATTAACATTCTTACCCTATACATTTAATTTAAAAAAAAAGAGTCAGAAACTGATTTTGTTCTTTTGGAATGACTAGAGCTTTCTCTTGTTCTGAGCTCTTAATAGTACATCATTCCATTATCCAAAAGCAATTCTACACAAATAAAACGTTTATCACAGATGATTGAGCAATCAGGACAAGAAAATGTACTTTAGTATCTATGCTGAAGGAGGTTTTCATGTGCAATTAGAGCTTTTTAGAGATTAAGTGAAGCTTCTTAAATTTGATTTTTAAAAGTTAATTTCAAAGGTAAGGTTTTGTATGTCATTTAAAGGTTCACTGAATACATTTGAAAACTAATTTTAAAAACTTGTTTAAGATTAAAGTTCATTGATTGAATACATGTGTAAGGTTGAAAAATAAAATGAAATGCACTTTAAAGTTGACTAAAAGTGGAGTTTGGGTTTGTTTGTTTGGTTGGTAGGTTGTTTTTTTCTAAATTCAGGCCATCATGCACCTTTGTTTTTCCTTAATAACAAGAATAGGGTGGAGAACTCTCTACACTGTGTCAATGATAAAAATAATCAGATCTTAAGTCATAGTAAGAAGAGCAAAATTTTAAACAATGCTTATTTTAAATAGAGATATAGAATATAATTTAAATAGGTACTGACTGAAACTGCAAGATTGGAAAATAGATCCAGATTTCAAACTTTCTATAATTTGGGGGTGGTAAACCCTGAGGTCTTGATTCTGGTCAATCTTACATTTGATATCGATGGAACTACTTGCATCAAAGAAGCAAACATATTCATGTATAGTGAACAAGTTTATCACTTATGTGGTCTATTAGGTAAGGTCAGATATTGGACTGGGAGGAATACCTTTAATTCCCATTGAAGTGATATTTAAGTGCTTTCCTAGACCGGGAATAATTATGTATGTATAGGTAAGTATGAAAAGTAGATCCTTGTAGTAGCTCACATAGAAGATCTCTTGGGGGTCATTCTATAGAGAGAAGACTTGAAAGGCGTAATTAATCAAAGTGGGCTGCTATAAATATATGTGTGTGATTTCTTTTCTATTCCCAACACCTGCTTTTCCTATAGTTTAAGTAGAAATATAGGGTTATCTGAGTGACTCAGAGTATTACAGGCTATGACCATCCTTTGATATTACTTCAATTTGTTGGTCAGTGGTGTCCCACCATTTTGAGTATGTCGTTCCAACAATAAAGCAGTAAGCCTGCAGTAAGAGTAAGTAGACAGAGTGTCCCATGGGAGTCACCAGGGCCAGATTAAGACAAACCGAGGCCCTATGCTATGTCAAGATTCAAAGGCCCAATACCATACAAAATAAAGAGGAAAAAAGTGTATTATATTATAACAGAAAGGGGAATGAAAAAATGATAAACCATTATATTTGCATATATATATATATATATATATAAAGATGCAACAAAAAACAACTAAATAAAGCATACATCTTGCAAAAAGTCTTATTTGCATTATCAGTTTCAATTATGATAAATCTTCTAAATTATCTTTGACATATTTAGAGGCTTCTCATAATGTGAGGCCCGAAGCCATGGCTTACTTGTGCCTAAATCTGGAACTGGAAGTCCCTATACATTCCATTGATGATAAAGAAAAAAAATTAAGAATGGCATTTTATGTGAAAATTGAAGATTTTAATGCAGAAAAAATAAAGATTGACAGTAATGTGTTGAAAGGTTGGTCCATTATTTTCTGGCAAATGAGATTAGAGATGAGGACAAACATAAAAACATATTTCTCTTTGTCAGTAAAATCTACTTCCTTTTAAGGACTTTGTTACAATTTCTGAAACAAGAGAGAAAATTTAAAAGCACTGACTTTTAACTGAGCATTATACTCCAAAGCCCCGCATTATTGTGTAATGTTTTAAGTTTCATCATTGGATGAAGAGACAAGGTATATCACTATGTGGCTGAGCTTAAAAAGCTAACTGAATATTGTTCACTTGTAAATGTCCTGAAATAAGGATATCTGAGACAGATTTGATTTATTTATGATGAAAAAATTCAAAGGCAGTTCCTGGCAAAAAGGAACTTGATCTGGCCCAAAGCAATGGAATTGGCAACAGCTATGGAAGTAGCAGTAAACAATGTACAAAATTTGCATTAGACTACAAGAAGGGGAGTGCACAAGAGGGTAAAGCAGGGACACAGGCTCCTGCAATAATCACTGTGGGCACAGAACCCCTACAGACTTGGGGAGACGGTGGTGAGGAAGGTGGAGAGAGCAAACTACTGCCAGTGCCAGGGTGAGAGGATGGGGGAGGGAAGAATGAGCTTCTCATGGGAATTTGGATGGGACACACAGAACATACCCCTCCACAAGGAGTCAAAGTTAAATTTCTGTACATAGCTCTGACTACAAGGATAATTAAACTGATTCTATAAACAAAATGCAAAGCCAACCAAAATGGGTTGAGGATCCAGAAGGAAGCTTCTGCTGTGGAGGAGCTCATTTGGCATCATAAAAATTGTTACGTAAACATAAAATGGCCCAGTGTCATAAAGGCCTCAAGGCTGGACACTTAGCCAGGAAATACAGAGGGAACGATCAACCAACATTTTAAAGCCAAGCAGTTAAATTCCATAATTAAAAAGGAAGATGAGGGAAGCAGATGAGGGAATGAAGAGACCAAGAGCACGTCTACACTGCAATTACAAATTCATGGTTGGCTCAGGCCAAGTGACTCAGTCTTGTAAGGCTAGGGGTAAGAGACTATTCAGTTGTGGTGTAAACATTGATATTTTGGTGGGAACCCATACTATAGGATCCTGTGTGTTCTATATCCCAATTAAACAGCCTCATAGTGTGAGCCCAAGTCAGCTGGTACAGGCCAACTTAATTGAAGCGTAGACATAGTCACTATATGTTGCCTAACAAGGAAGTAGAATCTTATAATGTAATAGTAGAAATAAACAATCAGTCAGTCAATACACATGGAAGCTGATACAGGGCTTCAGCTACAGTGATTAATGAATAAGCTTATTATATGAGCCAGATGGAACTGAGGCCACCAGTGAAAGAAGGAGTGATACTGCACACTCATACTGGAGAACCTGTCCAGGTGATAAATTCAGTGCTAGTTCCTGTAGAATATAGAAGCAAAAACTTAACAATTCAGTCTTAGATATCTGAGGAAAAAAGAAAAAAAAATCCATGAATTGGTTAAAAGAGCTAAATCTGAATCAAGAAAAAAACAGTTACATTAGACCCTGGTAAAAACACCCACACTTCAAAAAATTCCCACTTTTTTATGTAGGTTTAGGAATCTCAGGGAGTGGGTAATGGATAGAATTTATAATCCAGGTGGGGGCACAGAGGGGAAAAAACTGTTGAATTAGACAGGTTGGAAAAAGGAGGGCATCATTTCACCCTTCCAGTTTTCAAACTGTGTTACCATTATAATGCCAGTGTGTTTAACCAGATCAACTCTATCTGTGGGGATTATAAAGTAATAGTGGGTTAAATCAGAGAGAACAGAAGATGTTTTGGTGCTAGCTAGAGGTAAAAAATTCAGTTAGCTGGACATGTTTCAGATATGCCAGAAGATAAGATTAGAGGAAGACGGTAAGAATTTCACCACTCTAAATACTCACATAGATTTATATAATTAAAATAGATCACCATATTGAATATCTGCAGCACCTAGAATTTTCCAAAGAACCATGGACATTTTGTTGCAAGGTATTCTGTGAGGTATAGTGAGAATTGACTATATACTCATCACTGGCAGAATGATCCTGAAACCTCTCAATACTGGAGAACATGGTTAAAACACAGGAGGTGGGAAGTCTTTGCTTGAAACAAAATAATGTTTTTAAGGGAACCAGAAGGGCTATACATGGCTTCAGCATAGACAAGAGAAAAAGTTCACCCTGTGGCAGCCAAGGTCATGGCTATTGAACAAGCACGAGAACCTCAGAATACCACTCTGCTAAGGGCCTTCTTAGGTATGTTAAATTACCAACACAGATTTCTTACAAATACTTCATCCTTTTTAAGATGTACAGCACCTTTTGATGGAAGAGGCTCATTGGCATCGGGGGGGGGGAAGTCTATAAAGGTACTAAAATGATCAGAGCTCCTTGTTCAAACAACTAAACATTATCTCCAATGCTTTATCATATGGGGTGAAGTCATAAAATAGCTTATAAGATCACATATCAGCATTCCAATGCTGATGCTCTAAGTTCACTGTTGTTACCAGAACCAGATGGTTCAATGCAACCACCAGCATAGGTGGAGCTACTCATGGTACATCTAGATCCGTAAATCAGACACTAATAAAAGCTTCCTAAATAAGAAAATAGGGGAGCCTATTCTGTCCTAGGTAAGGCAGTACATATTACATCATTGACAATATCAGAGTATGAGGATATAATTTTGCTCATTTAGGAGCAAGAGTACAGAACTAAGTATAGAGAGTGGATGTAAACTGTGTGGCACAAGCATCATAATTCCCCCATAAGGATAAGACCAAGTCCTGAAGCACACCATGGCATTTCATACATACAGTATTTCATTCAGAGATATGTGTGCTAGCCAAACATGGATGAGAACCTAGCAACAGTAAGAAAGGGATGTCACCTATGCTAGGTATATCAACAGACTCTGGCTTTGAAACACGTTCATCCTTAAGAATGGCCAGGATATGGATTTTGCAGACCCACACATAGAGAATGTGTCTTTAATTATAATGGATGCCCAGGCATTCAGAATGTTTAAAGGTGCATGTGATGACCTCAGCCACATCCATAGCTACCTGCAATAAGCTCCAACAGACCTTTGCAACATGTGAATTACCAGCAGTAATTCTCACCAGCAATAGACCAAATGTTACCAGTCGGAGGTTTAAATCTTTCCTGAGCAGAAATGGGATTGAACATAGTCAAACATCTTCATACCATTCGGCTTCTATGGTCTAGTTGAAAAAGCTGTTTGAACTTTCAAAGAGGTAATGAAGATGATGATAAATGGGAGCTTGGAAACAAAGGTGGCTTGATTTTTTTGACAAAACAAACCATTTCTGGTAAACCCATTTCAGCTGTTATTTGGTTTATATAGCCAAAAGTTTTAATACACAACTGACAACATGGATTCTAGGTACTCTCCTAGAACATACAGGACCTTTGTCTTTTACAATCTGTGTATGTTATGTCTCCATCATAAGACGACATAAGAATCAAGTCTGTTTACTAAATGACACACAAGTTATGATCCTGAGCTTTTGGAGAACTACTGTGAGATGCAAAAGTCCAGAAAGGATGAAGGACAGAAGAGATGTTGCCCAGAATATCTGAGTTTGGTGTATCCATTGAATTACCAAACCTGAAGACTGGCAGAAGAGTGTTTCTCCAACATCTAAGGTTTCACCAGCAGCTGAGGAATTCTGCTATCTAGAGTCCAATGAAGAGCCGTCGGTTATTTATAAGACTGCATCTATAAGACTGTAAATTAAGAGGAGATAGATATTGTAAAGTGACTGTGAATGGTTAAATTAAGAAGGGATTGACATTGACATGATGGTCTGGAGCCATGCTTCGCTCTTTGACTTTACTTCCTGTTTCTTGGTTTGGATTTTACCAACATTTAATGCCAAAAATGAAGCAGCATGTTATTTAGCCTACTGTAACTGTAAGGAGACAGTAAGTAATTGTTCATCTTGGTATTCAAAGTTTAATCTTTAGAGTGATTATTTTTTATGTCTAAAAGTTATATTAACTTTAGCTTTTGATACTTTTAAATTTTAATATATCTATGAACATGGGGTTTGTTGCCCCCTAATTAGGCTAGTCTAATTTAGAATCTTAGGAGGCCAGCACCAGACAACTGAAAGGAAGGTCCAAGAATGTATTTAATTGAAAATTATGGTGTAGTCTGGTCATAATAGGGTAAATCTTTGTATGCTTAATTCTTTTGATAATGTGTTCTAAAAATCCATTGTCCTTGTTCTTGACTTTCCTATTAACCTTCATTTTCAAACTCTTCCTTTCTACTGTTAAGGAAAAGGGCCAGATCTGCTTCCCTGTTGATTTTCAGGTTGTTCTTCATGAAGTACGACATCCTGTGATCGAGAATTACATTATACACATGGTCTAGGAGTTTTTTCTTCTTGTACCCAGTACTGGTCACATTCAATTTCAGTAAACTTTCCAAACTAGTTTCAGTTATGCCAAATTAGTTCATGAATCATTGGGTCACATTGTGGGTTTTTTTTTTTTAAAAAACTAAAAATACATTTTATTTTCTGAATCTTAAAAGCTAACTTCAAAGTTGGTTCAGTTATATAAAACATCATAGACAACTAAAATAATCCCAGTTACAGCCCTGATATTGCTAAAACATGTACACTGGCTTGGCTTTAAACACTGTGAATAGTCCCTCTGCACTCAGTGCAGGATCTACCAGAACAAGTAGTAAAGTATACTAAACTACTAGGGAATGGATGCAGATTTTATATGGTGGGGAAAACCCAACTGCTGTGTGATAAAGTACAGCACCAGAGATTGTTTCAATTTTTTTTTTTAAATTTTCCCACAAGAAACTCATTTAGATAGCAAATACATACTCATACCCATGACAGCTTTTATTAGCTAAGCCTCCCTAAAAGCACTTCAAGATGTGTATTAAAACTGCATGCTTTCCTTTTTTCTTGAAAAAAAAATGTTTAAACATGCTGGAATATTCACATTGTAGTCAAGACATAAAGGGTAAGAACTTTCTTTTCTATTTTCAGCATATCAAAAGAATATGCTACTTATATCATGGTAAGTGAACTTAACTTTCTCTTATTCAGAAAAGACAATCTGAATTAGTAATACACACTTACACATTTAGGTAAAATGTCAATGTCAGATTCAAGCACAAACTCCAGTACACCATTTTGTAAAATGTATCCTATCTAGTAGCTCTAAACAATGAATGGAAAAAAAAAATGCTGCGCTTACTGTTTCATTGTACTAAATTTGTCTATTTTAAGTATGAAATTATATAATCTTTCAGTCTAGCACAGTTCAGCACAGCGGGACATTTTCCTTTGCTTAAGCAATTTTGCTGAAGGTAATCACATAATGAAAAACACATTCTCCATCTCTAGTTGAATTCCACTTGCTAGTTCCTACATTATTCTGATACAGAACTTTGTTCCAGGCTGATGTCTGGTTTTTGGGTCAGGTTTTGTTTCATTTTGTTTTTTTTTGTTTTCCCCAGGAAGAGACTGGATAAGTCTTGAATCTCCAATGCCAGATTTTCACAGAAACATGAAACAAGCAATGTGAACTACTAACCTTAGGACCTGTTCCAAAGGGGTAGCCATGTTAGTCTAGGTCAGCAAAACAAACAAGGAGTCCTGTGGCACTTTTAAAGACTAACAAATGTATTTATTGCATGAGCTTTCATGGGAGAAAATCCCACTTCATCAGATGCTTCAAAGACCTTAGGTCCTGTTAGTCTTTTGCTGAAATTTTGAACTCTTTCATACTCCCAAGGTTGGCATTTGTCTTAAGAACAGATCATGCAATCAGGCCACATGGACTAGATCTTGCACAAAGTCCCCTTAACTCCCAAGGGGCTGCATGTAACTGCACATGACTATCCACATACAGAACAAAGCAGAGCAGGCTCTGTATCTTGCTAGTATAGCACAATGGGGACCCCAGTAAGGATTGGGGTCTATTGGTGTTACTGTAACACAGGCTGCTAATATATAAAAATACATATTTTTCCTCACAGTGACATAAAAGTGAGTGTAATGATAAGATACTCTACCAGCAAGAGAAGATATAAAGACACCTGAGGTGGTAACATCAGTGAGCAGATCATGATCTGTGCCGAGTATCTGCAACTCCAGTTAACTCAATGGACACCACAGATTCTCAAAGTAGGCCATAAAGGTCTCAAGCCGGGAATTCAAATTGAAACATCCACAATAAGACACTACCTTTGAAAATATGAACCAGAATGAATGTCAGACTGATTAATTTACATTAACTTCATTTTATTTATTTTGGGCTGTGGATTTTATGCTGTCAGTTATATTTCCACTATGAATGTTTAGGGGATCAAGTAAATCCTCAAAGAATGTGAAATGTAATAATGTAGTTCATAGCCTGTCTCATTCAAGAAACATAAACAGTCTAGTCACACACATAAACCCAACCCTCCCCTGACAAAGATAAAATAAAAAGAGGAGCTTACCTGCTATTTATAAGAAGATTTGCAGTTAAGGGCATATCAATATTTACTGTCCTGCAAGGTAAATAAAGACTAGTGTTCGTTCAATATTTACCACAATGGATCCTGAGGTTCACTGAAATATGAAGTCGATATTCAGCCCCTCTGAAATAACCAAATAATACTCAAAGCACAAAATAGTTAAAGCTGCCTTGTTTGGGTGATACTGTGGATCCAAAATTCAACTTGGGCTAGCAGTAAGTTCACAAACCTCAGCAAACTATCAGAGTTTTAGGTCAGTTTCAAAGGTAACCTTAAATTTATTATATATATATATATATATATATATATAGAATTTAACAAGCCCTTTTCAACCAACATCATATATATAATTTTTTCCCCCTAGGTAGCATGATGTTGGTTGAAAAGTGCTTGTTTTAACTCAACTCTTCTTTCTTCACCACTGTAAAATGTGGTGAAATGGAGAGCCCTTTGATTCCATGAATCTAGACTGCAAATTTCTCCATGATCAGAAGCTGTCCTTTTCAGGTGTCTAATATACCTACAGCAGAAAATAGTCATATGAAGGACAATTCTTCTTGTACTGTGCAAAATGTACTTGACATATATCAATTATTAAAGGAAAAACAATTTTTCCTTTTTCCATGGCAAGAGAAGAATATGGAACACTGTCACTGGCCAGAGATGTTGCTGTTTGACCCAGGAGTGCTCATTGGCAAATAACACTGAACAGAATGAAAGCTTGATAAAGGAGAAGAGTATTGCCCCATCAATCTTTTACACTGTAAAATCTATATCACAGCTATTTTACCATGCTCTACTGGGTATCCTAGACTGAGTGTATATGTCTTTTTTTTTTAAACTACAGTTACTTGTAATTTTTCAGAAATCAGTGACATTGAGTTTGGGGGAAGTGGAGAATTAAAAACAAAACCAAATAAATAAATAAATAAAAACAAACACAAAAAAACACACCAACACACATAAAGTAGGAATTGTAGAGTGGAGGTCAAATGTCTTCAAGAAGTGTACTAAATCATTGTATCAAAGTCAAAGTTTTATTTTCTTTCTTATTTGATATTGTATACGTGTTCAATAGTGTGGATGCTGAAACATTTGGTTATGTAGTACTACTTAAGTTTTTATTTTATTTTGAACATAACACCCAGGATGAGCCTACAAGAAAGCAGAAAATCTTCAATTGTCAAAAGTCCCAAACCTTCTATTTTATTTTAAAAGGTGCTATCAAATATAGGCTTTTATGCCTTTTGCTATATTCTTCAGTTTAAAGGAAAACATCAAATATCTATTTTGAAATGTTAATCTAGCTAGGACACACTGAAACTACTGTACTATGATGGTTTATCTTTGTGTTATTCATAAAAAAGGAATATGAAATTATTAATTGGGTGAGCACATAATTGAAGTGGTATTGGATTCCTAAGAAGACAAAGAAAGTGAATCCTATATTAATTTCCACTTTTAGTATTTGTAAAGGTTCCTATAGAAAATCCAGCAACAGCCTCTTGTCAGGACAGGAATTCATGGTCTGTGCAAATACTTTAAGTCAGAGAGAGAAACCATGTAGCACAGAACAGTTAAGTTAATTGACTTATCTCCTCTCTACATAGGTTACATATGGGAGCTGTTTCCACTGTGAGCATGAGTCCTGACAAGCATAGGATCATAAAGCTTTCATCCAATGGGCATAACTTGATAATTATAAGTTGACATTATGCCTAACAAATAGAGCATCTATAGTATTTTCTGTGCAATTATCAGCCTGGTCCAGCACATAGCTACAAGATCTATTCTTTATTTTTGTCTTACGGGGAAAGAACATAAAAAAATCTTTTCCTACAGTGCCTTGTAATTACAATGATTCAACAATGTTTCTGTCCAATGCCCAGCTTCTCCCCAGGAGCAGGCTACATGTAACTTCTTTGTTTTAATATACCTCATGGGTATTCCTCTCTGAACTGATTTTTCCTGTGAACAGAGTTCTGACTAATGAACATCAGTTTTTAAATTAACATAAATAAAATGTATGTTCATGAAAGTTTCCCCAACGGTAATATACCAGGTTTAGAAAATCCATGGGGCAATACAATATCCTAGTGAAGGAACAAATCAAGATTAATTTCTACTTCTTTTGCTTTCTATTTGGGAAAAGAAAAAGGGGCCTGAGGTAGCTTCAAAATCTTGATCTGAACACATAATTTATTTCAGGGTAATGCCACTGAAATTAGTGGTTTTATATCAGGGGATGAATTTGGTCCACAATGTACATCAAGATTACAGAGATGTCTGATAGAAATGTAGTACAAGGTAAGGACATCAGTTAAGTCTTCTACATGCCATAGAAATGATGCATATACTACTATGATTCTTCTAGCTGGCCTAAAAAACCATTGCTCTTCTGCATCAGCTAGCTTCACAGCGAGGTAACACCTAAGCCTGTCTAGATCCTTACTGACATTGTTGCTGGAGTTTGTGACTCACAGCCAGGATGGGCTGGACTGTGTGACTGTGAATTTGGAAACTGACCACTGTAAATAAAGGAGCAGGGATACTGCACAGCAAAAAGGTGTGTGACTCATCGGTCTGAGTGAGGGGACGCAGAGTACACTGCTACACCAAATAATCCCAGATCTAGGAGTCCACAAGAGTGAGAAAGGAGAGTGGTAACATGAATATGCAGTGTCTTCTTGATGAAATCTCATGGATTCTGCATATTCACTCTCTTGGAATGTGCTGACTCTTTGCAATCAGGACAGCGGGACCTGTTATTATCACTGTCTGTTAGCAGCGCCATCCTTCTCCCCCCTATGGCACTCAAACATATCCAGAGAGTAGGGCCATAGGAGGTTTGTACTCTCTCAGTTCCTTCTAACCACAAAAGAGGGACACCAAGTATAGTGGTAGCTGGAGTCTTTCCAGTCCTAACTTCCTTGCCTAACCTGGGGAGTAGTAAACCAGGCAGGCTGCACAGGTGTAGAGACAATTAGGGCTGAAGACAGCCCTGGATAATTAAGTAGTGGGGAGCAGCTGGGTCAGGAAGCTGTGGAGTAAAAAGGAAAGCTGGAGAAGAAATGCAGGAGGGAGCAGAAAGGCAGGAATCCTGTAGCAATCTGCTTGAGGTCCAGCAAGACAGAAAGGGCTGGACTCTGTGACTGTGTGGATTAGGAAAATGATCACTGTAAATAAAGGAGCATAGATGTTACATGGTAAAATGGTGTTTGAATCATCTGCCTGAGGGAGGGGAGATAGAGCACATTGCTAGACCAAGTAACCCTAGAAGAAGGACTCCACAAGAATGGGGAAGGAGGGCAAGAATGTGATTATGCAGTGTCCATCTAAAAGAACTCTAGTTACATGTAAATAATCTTTGTTATTTCAAGTGTTCTCTGCATAGTCCTGACTTTCTGGGTGGACAGAGCAATAAGCAGTCTTTAATTTAAGTTCCTGGCTAGAGCAGAGAGTTAACACAGTCTAGGCTCCAACCTCCTGGGCAGAGAAAAGCAATAAACAAAGCCTTCAGGATTAAGGGGAGTGTGCATCCACTCCTTAATTTTAAAGTTGGCATCAAAGGGGATGGGAGGACCTAGACCAACCCTATCCACTGGTGTGTGGTACTGTCTCTGGATCAATGGAGAAGCTAAACTTCATTGCTTCTCTTCCCACCAGACAACCTGACAAAAGACTGATTCCCATAGGCTACTGCCTACCACCTTACATCAGTGTGGCTCCATAGTCATCAAGTCCTCGTAGCTTCAGGATGGACAGCAGTCCTGGAAACTCCTCTCTGCTCTTGGTCTCCTCCAGTGGCAACACAATCCACATGTACAGTGTGGTGCAGGTCAGTGCTTATCCAGAGTCCTGCAGAGGGCTCTCAATATCTGTCTCATTTCCTGGATCAGTCCCAACTGAGCTGTAGGGTCCTCCCTTTATGCTTCCTGTTCTGACCCTACACTCCTGGCGTGGGGGAAATGGGCTGATTTGGCTCCGCTCAGCAGAGGATTATAGCAGTTCCTCAGGCTCAGAGAGAGGCCACTCTACCTCACCCCTTAATTCCTCTGGCAGAATAGGTTCCAAGAGGACCTTGGGAGAGAGCAAAGATTCTCTATAACATTTTTCAGTACAAAGCATGACAATCTGTACAGGGAATGAACTGAAATGTCCCGACCTTTTGAAATACCAGTATATGAAATAAATAACTTAGGAGAAGACTTGTTGTGACACACTGCATCTCATGTACACACTTATGGTGTGATTGTATATCATAAATGTTCACCCTTATAGTGTAACTGTATATTTTTAATGTAAAGTATTTCATGTAAGGCTTTTTTGGAATGCTTACCACAAATCAAATATTATTATGATAGTAGGTTTCCTGAAATATTATATGAATGGTTATGAAGCTCTGCTATGTAATATTCCCAAATATGTGTCTCACATGGCTTGAAGCAGATCTAGGAAAGCATTAAAAGCAGAGAGAGAGTTCACACCTCACTAAGGAACACATAAAACATATAAGCTGTTCCAGGAACAATGAAATAGAATAAGCGTATATTAAGGTGATGCTCATTGACTCAGAACATGGAGAAGACCATGAAGGAAGAATATTGTTGGTCATCTGACCCTAAAGGGGGAGGCGAGGCTTGGGGAGGCAGGTGGCACAGGGTCATTTTTTAAAAGGGTGACATTTTGGCCTCCTCTCTCTCTGAAAGGAAACTGGCCAGTGAACATTTACAGTTTTCCACTTGAGACTCCTCAGGTCCCTGGGTAAATATGAATCTGAGGGTAATTTGGAGATCCTCTACTATCCTGTATCAGACTAAGTGCTGGAGACTAAAATTAAAAGCTTTGTTTGCCTGCTTTAAACAACTATCAGCCAGACCGCCATGTCTCCTCTGATTTATTTCCTGATACTGTCTCACAAAAAATAAACATAAGAGCTTTGGGTTCAGCCAAACCCCAGGGAACAAACACGACTTTTGTAAAGGAAAACTATGTTTCACAAATATATTAGAATTATTTGAGGGGGGGTCATCAAACATGTGGACCAGGTGAGCCAATGGAAATGGTGTACTTGGAGTTTCAAAATGCAATTAAAAAAGTTTCAGACCAAAGCTGCTAAGCAAAATAAGGTGTCATGTTTCATGGACTGAGAATTTGAAGGTGGCCCAAAAGAATACATTTTCATGATTGGGTCTAGTTAATACATTCTTGTCATACTATATTTCATTTTTAATCTTTATGTCCTCCCAAGTGAATGTCATTCTAATGCTGTTTTTCACTTCAGATCTTCGCTTTCACCCTGCCCTTATCACGGTATCTGATATTGCAATCTTAAAATGGTAACTACAGGAATGGACACAGTTTATGCTTTTTTCCATTTTTTATACAGTCATTATTCTGGGAATGAATTCATATAGTGCAATTTCTCTGACCTCAGTGGAGACACTTTTGTCATAAGACAGACACAGTAGAACTCATACTTCATGATACCCATTGTTCCAGTGATTTTCTAGGTGCCTAAAATGTAGCTGTAGCAATACCTAACTCCCTTTGTTGATCAAGGCCACATTAACTCATGATGATTTTATAGGAGAAAGAAAGACTTGGGGGGAGAAGAATTTTGCTGTAATTTCCATTTTTAAGTGAAATAAAATGTTTCTAGCCCTTCTGACAGTTCCAGTAATGTAAACTGAAACACACTTGTCTCGCTCAGTTTGCAACCAGAAACACTGAAAAACAGTATTAAAAAGGATGAATTTCCTCCATTCAACTTAGCTTTCAAGTTTAATTCTTAGAGACAGTGGTCTTCAGTATTCACGGGACATTTACAGTCCTACAGAATAAGTGGCAAGAAACCGCCATTACTTTCTGACACAGTGCTATGTGGAATTCTACTTTGGGGCATCTGATACAAAAAAGAGTAGACAAGAACGTTCAGAGGAACTTGGGCTGGGCACTCCAAAGAGTTCCTCAAAGGACTCAGAGGTTGTGTGTATGTCTATCTCCAACCTGTACAGAGAGACCAAGGCTGGTGGAGGGCTGGAAAGTTGTATTTGTGTTGGCAGAGGTTGGTAGAGTCAGGGAACTGATCCACAGCAGTCACAGACAGACAAGATTTGCTCGTGCTACGGGCATGTGGTAGAAAGGTGCCTCATGACATTGAGTACCCCTAGGAAGCATTACAATATGGCAATCCCTATAGTCTTATTTCAGTATCAGAATAGCTTTTCCAGTGCTAGAGCAGGATGTACACAGCCTTTTAAATATTATTTAATCTCATAAAGCCATATCCTACAGTTCTTATCAAGCAACACTCCACTATATTTCAGCTAGCATATTGCCTAAGTAAGAATTTAAGACATTTACCTATTAGTGGTATGGAAGTGTAATATAGTGTTTTATACAGCCCCTTGTAAAGATGTGAAATTTACAATTAATAGCTTAAAATCTGGGTTCAAAACTAAAAACAAAACACTTCCATTTGCTTCACTTCATCCATTACACAAATTGTCCAGTTCCTTTTGTGAAATCTATGTTTTTTCCGTTGTCTAAAATTCAAATTGTATGTATATCTTGAACTGAAGAACACTTTTCAATTATATAACTCCAGTCAAAAACAATTCAATTTAATTTCTTTCAGCAGTGTTCACATTTAATACACACAAAAAAATGCAACACCCCACTCTACCCCCTCAAATATATGTCAGCCCAAAATGTGTTCGAAAGAAAAAGAAAAACAATGTTTTACTATTTTTTCTCTATTTGCAATTAAAAAAAAAAGTAGCTTGGACTTAGTCCTTTGGAGAAATCAAAGCAACTTATTCAATAATTTCACCCCAGCAGCAATAAAAACAAATCAATCTGAAACTCTGCTCCACACAATATGTATAAAATAGCTGTGCCGTGCTGAAAAATGTGTATGTCCATCTCACATCTTAGAGGCATAACTCTGCCAAACTTTCCTTTGTAAATAACCATCTAAATTACATTTATAAAACTTTTCAGTGCTCAGAAGTCCTATGCAGGGCATCTGTCTCAGCATCAGTAGCTGATTCAAAAGTAAGATCTGCACATGCTTTCAACAGTTAATGATGGTTATAGCCATTACTGACCTCTGGGTGTTGTGAATAAACAACAGGATTGAAACAAAAGGAGATTTTGGGCTCTGATTATCTCCCATTAATGCAGCAGACATTCCTCATCATACAAGTTTCATCAATAGATCACTAGTGGAGACAAAAGACTCATTAAAGCAAGACCAAAAGATCAGAATCTGATATAATTATTTTAAAATAATCTTCCCTGTAATATGAAGGGTAAGAGCCAATGAAAGCCTAGCACACTGAAAACTCATGTTTTGGGAGATCACCATTTAGCTTTTAGGCTACCTGGATTTTCAACACAGTTGAGTTTTTAAAATAGCATTACAAAAAGTTCTGAATGGTTCCACACTTTTCCTGTACCATTATCAAATAAATAAAAATATTCCTTATAACAAAAGAAACTTAACCCAGTGAGAACATGGACTAGGAGGGAAAGTGTTTTCTATTTACAAGCCTAGAAATAAATAGATATCAGCACAATATTTGGAGCAAAATTTGGTATGGTCAATATCTATATATTTCCACATTTTATCAAAACTTCAAAATCAGGTTCTGATTCTGCAGTTGGATCAACATGGGTGAATCTTGCTGTTATGCAGAGTGTTACTTGGCACAAAGTTTTGCCCACACAGATCTAATTACAGGATTGGGACCATTGTCCTCTTTTCCTGATATTGCACACTAAAAGGAGTATATTTTAAATAAATATGGGATCATTTTAGAGAAAGTAGTTATTGCTGCAGATACATATTCATGACTTAATATATTTTTGTATCTAAGATTCTTGTTTGAAGATTCCAGGAAGATAAATTTGATAGATATGAAAATGGGAGGAAAAAAGTTGCACACTGAATTATTAAAAATTCTTTCTACTTTTCACAGCTCCATCAAGTGCATGCCATGTCTGACACTCTCTACATAAGAAGCCATAACAGCATGTTTTTGTCAGCAACATGAGCATCTTCTACAGGAAAAGGGAAGTATTGAAAAATTTCATGCAGGCATACAGTATAAGAGGACTGAGCTGGAAAAAAAAAACTTTCTGGGTGATTCTAATTCAAATCAGTTTGATTTCTCTGAATTCCAGAGGTGTTTTATATAATCATCTTAAACACCTTTATTGATATTCCTTAACAATATCCTTAGATAAATTGTTCTCTTACCTAATCACTGCAGTGGTTTTGGTTTGATTGTTTTTAAATGCCCAACCTATGTTTTCAGGTCATACTTTCAAGGTATGATAACAGACACCCTCTACATGATTGTTTCACATAGATTCGTAGACTCCTATATTCTTGTTTCCAACTTTTATCACAATCATGTAGCAGGTTAAGTTCCCACTGAGCCATACTGAAAGGAAAAAGTTGAGTCCCTAAAATGTTACAGTGAAGGCCTGAGTGAGGAATAGAAAACATGAGAATTGAGGGGAGGAGGAGAGCATATATATATTACACATTACTCACCTCCACTTAATGTAGTCCTTAGTTGAGGTCTGATGCACTTGGAAACCTTATAACTACTATCTTTGTCATTGTTAAATACTTATGTTGCGGTAGTGTCCAGAAGTCCCTCTCAGAATTGAGACCCCATTAAGCGCACTGTACAAATAGACACATACAATCATTTAGAGGAAAAACAAACAAACTAGTTGGGTGGCAGTAATAGCAGAGTATCCCAGAGGGCATCAGAATGGATAAAATTTGTAATACTTTTGGCAAAGATGCATGTTATTTTTTAGATACCTCTTCCTTTAATTATACTTTTAATTTGGTTTTCTTTGGGCTACAATATTCTCCTTTGCTCCTTTCCCTTTCTTCTACCCCATCCCTACTACGATATTTTAGGGGAAAAAGTGCCTATTTGCCATTTCAGTTTATGTCAAGCCCTGGCCCCAACTGATTTTTCTGACTATGTAAAAAACCTGATACTGAATTCTCTCACTTTCCCAGTCAGTGGGGGCCACATCACATGTTAAACCCTGTCAGCAATCCTTGCTCTCCCTTCTCTCAAGATGTGAAATCCAATTGGAGGAGTCAGTATCAAATATGTCTCTCCTGACAGAAGAAAAACACATCAGTGAATTTTCCCAACTGAGGTGGTAAGGCAGAACAGATCTTGCTCCTCCTGACCCACATGGTAGAATTGGTTTATCCACAATGACCTTTCTACCATTTCTTCTAATTCCTTTCATGCTGTAGTCAAGAAATACTTTATAAAACATAAATAGGACATAAATCCCTTCTATACATGGATGTTTATATATGTATCAGTAATTCCTGTGCTTGTATCTGGAAACTCTTATCTTTTGCATAGCTGCTCATATCCCATTTTATGACAATAAATGTGCCTATATTTCTGAACCGGATAATACTGAATATTTTATGCTTGCTCTAAGCCATACACGGGATATGCACAGGAAATGACAATGTGTTTGAGTAACTACAAAAAGCCTGAAATGGCCTTAAATTGTTTTTGACCAAAATATTCCAAGGCTATACATTAAATACCATTAAAAGGATGATGTTAATTAATGGAATATTCTTAATAATTCTGCCTCTTCAAAATATCCATTAAAAGTCTATTAATGTAAAAGTCTCAATAATTATGTCTGCTGAAGATATCCATTAAGACTCCAACAGTAACTTAGAGAAAAATCAAGAAGCATTTTATTGACTTTTTTTCTCCTCGAGTAAGGTTGTGGACTTTTTAATGGATAGTTTAGAAATTGTTAATGGTAAATTAAAAAAATTAGACCCTGAAAGCAGATTTTATGAGATGTCAATTATCTGATGAGGCTGAAGCCTCTGGATGATTTTGAACAAGCTTCTTTAAAAAAAAAATCTGTTATGAGGGAGATAAGGCTGGATCGCACCAGAATGAATATCATAGTTTTACTTTGCAGTACACTGGAGTGAGCTCTTTTGCCCAACTATTACAGATGAATGGCTCTGAGGCTACACATGCCCTTTAAAATTAATTAAGGGAGAATTGTAGCTACTTGTTTGCGTTGTTGTCCTATCAGGCAATGAACTGTTGAGTTATTAATTTGTACAGGCAGGATTACCCTGAACATTGATGCCAAGAACTATTTAGTCCTGTCTCACACCATTCAGTTCAGAGAATATAAGATAAGATAGGAGTGACTGCTTCTTCACTACACTGCCTCTTATCCCTCATTTTAAAAGCAATAAACTTTTAAATGTATTCTGAAATGTGGCTTTTTGTTCCTGTTGTGCCTCTCGCACATAAGTTATAAAGCAACTGGTTTTGTACTATATATTAGACTGAGAATAATCTGTAGAACTTTTACCATTATAGTATTTTGGGACTATAGCCAGTAAGAAGTTTCTTTTATTTATTCTTATAACAAAAGCTTAAACCTGCCAGTACCCAGGTTTGTATGTGGGCCAGGGTGGGGGAAGGGATTGAAGAGGATTCTTCACCTCAGGCTGTGTTATGTTTGCAGAGCAGTTCTGCACTCAGTCCCTTCCCACCTCGGCCATATGTAGCAGTAGCCATCTCGGCTGTCAGACGGGGGAGATAACCACAGAATAAAGCACAGAAATTTCTAAAAGTTGAGCTAAAGAGACAGCCTCTGTAGTTGGGGACAGTAAGAGACTCGTACCTCTGGGGACTGAGCAGTGGGGGAAATATGTAAAACACCAATGAGTGGGTATGCTTTACCTCTTAACCATCCATTCAGGATAATACACAAAGACAATGCACAGAAAGAATGTATGCACCACCTGTTAAGTCTTTCCCGAACCTTGTCTGCTGCAGCCTATTAGAACTTCCCCTTTCTTCTGCTTGGGACTCTTTGTTGCCATGGGGGCAGAAGCAAGGTTTGTCCAACAGTACCATAAAACTTTCCAACAAGTCATTTAACAGCAGGTAGCAAGAACTGATATTCAAGATAAAAGGAAAACATTTGAGTCTCTCAGGCACCATTGTGTTAACCAGTTATGACTGGCCTTTACTCAGATGCATTGATGATTGGAAACAAGAAGCTTTGGCCACTACTAATGTGATCTTCTCAATAGTCTGTCCTTGATATAGAATATTAGGGTTAAGAAGGGATCTCGGGGGTGATTTAGTCCAATCTACTGCCCAAAGCAGGATTGACACCAACTAAATCATCCCAAGCAGGCCTTTGTCAAGTGGGGCCTTAAAAGCCTCAATCTCTGAATGATAAAATATCATTGTCTTTGCATATTATAACTAAAAAAAAACCCAATACAAAACAAAACTACCCCCCACCACCACCCCAAAAGAAAACCCCATGCCCTTTTCATATAAGTGCAAACAGTTCTTTCCAAGCTCACAAGCTTGGAAGGAATGTAATTAACCCTTAATTTCTCAGAAGATAGAATGGATTTCTGTGTTTCTTTAGGGTCGCTTCATGTTCATATTGCCCAGTACTGACTGGAGTTTTACTCTAAGTTTTCTTCTTAAGAAAAGGCTGTAAATGGGATATTTTAGTCCAAAGCCTTATCTCCTCTCCTCATTTCTTTTCTTAGTCCTATAGGTTCCTTCTTCTCATACAACATGGTAAGTCACCCACAGAGATCACCACACAGCGATCTTGCTGTCAATACCGCTGTGGTCTCAGTAGCCCCATTGCCTTCTTCATTTGGATAAGTTTCCTTCTAGTTCAACAATTCTGTGGTTTGCTTTTGCCTCAACTCTCCCTGACCAGCTCAATAAGGTAACAACATTTAAAGGCACTTTTTTTCAGTGCCAATATCTGTGGTGAACAATTCATTTCAACTATGGCTGTTTTGATGAAGATACGGTAGTCAATTAAATTCTCACTGAAAATATAATCAAGATTACTATTTTAATAAAAACTGAGTAAAATTATTCAGCGTGCATTCACATTACAGTTATTTTGAGCCTGTAATGTAGTTTTTATTTACTCACTATCAAAACTATGTTCTGAGAACTAAATCAGTAATTACTTTTGATCTCAGGGGAGGAATATGATATCCCATTTCAAAGACCTAAAACTTTTCAGAGCATAGGGAAAAAAATTACAACTATAAATTGTATGTAAATTACTAGAGGGAATTGTTTTGTTATAGGAAGAAAAAAAATAGAAGTAGTTGTTTTGCTGGAGGTAAAAAGTGATTGAAAGGCTACCCAGTAGTGGGTTTTTTGTTTTTTGGGTTGTTTTTTTTTTAACCCAGATTAAGATTTAAACACAGACTGCAGACAGAGTAGACATTTTAAAATAGTTTGTAACAAGGTTACAATTAAACTACACAAGGTCCTGTTTTCTTTGCTATTTGGAACATTTGGTCTCATTTACAAATTATTTTCTATGTTCTTTAGACAAACATCAGGAAGCTGATCGCTTCTAATCAAGAAAACATGGTAACAAAAGAGGCACACTTGCTGAACATTTCCATCAATCACAGCTTGAAAAATGTTCATGCAAAATTGAAATCCTCAATTTTTAAAGATATTGTATAGGTTAAATTACTTTAGCTCATTAAAAATTTGCTCAAGAATAAATGCATAAAATATTTTGTTTTTGAGAAAGTGAGTTTTTCCAGTTACAAAAAGAATAAATGAAATAGTGATCACTAATGACACATTTAGCCAGCTCATTATTTGCAATTTCCTTTTTGTCTATGGTAGTCTTAATTGTCATGGTCTCAGATGAAAAGCAGAAAGTACAAAAATGTATTTATTTTAAGGTTTCTTAAGACTTAGGGAAGTTTCCTTTAAAGTTAAATTAGAAATAAGGCATGGGAAGGTATGCAGGATATATTGCCATTACAGTGATCACTGATTTTAAAAATCACTCTTTTTGATTGCTCGGGGGCAAAAATGGTTGCTTGCTTCAGTTGGAAATCATAAAGACTAGGAGGGGAAATAATGGAAACCTGTGGTTCTTGGGAGCAAAGATGGGTGTGAGAAAGACTGAGGCAGAGAGTGATGAAAAAATAGAAATAGTTCAAGTAGTGGTCACTCAGAGGACGTGGACTTGTTCTTTCTGCATTCTTTACAGAGGAACTTAGGGCTGCTGGATCTTAAGAAGCATGAATTCAATAATCACAGTCAACTCATAATAGCCCAGTCACCAATTCAGCAAGGGAGCAGAAGTGTATACAGGACTCTATACTTAGGGTCGCTCTATATTGCTAGCAAAATTTGATGGCAGTCAACAGGAGTTACACAAGCTGCGCAGAGCTTAGTCGTCTTTGTAACTTCCTTTTAGTGTGCTTTCTTTACTGTGCTGCACTGATGAGAAATGTGTTCCTGTTGAGAAAACACTATGCCGCTTGAGGGGATGGTTTTAGTATGCGAATTTCCAGATCGACTGAGTATGTCTTTACTGACCACTCAGTCAATCTGAGGCGGTGGGGAGAATTGATGCGATGGAAGTGAATTTGTTGCCATTGGTATAGAGATACCTTTAGCCACTGACATGTGCCAGATATCACCCTGCATGACACGGGTGTTTCACTTCAGTGCTGTTAAGGCCTTGTGAAGGTTCTAAGCATTTGGGTAAGGCAATTGGGAAAAGAAGAGAAAGGCCATAGAATGAGAAGAAAAACTGCAGCAAGGAGAGAAGCTTGAAGATAAATGAGAGAGAGAGAGAGAGTAAATAAATTATAGAAAAAAATAAGATAAAGCAGAAAAAATGTAACAATTCAAAAACAGACAATAAAAGGAGATGGAAAAAAGAGGAAAGTGAACTAGAAGCAGGGTTGTTTTTTTTTTTTTTTTTAAATGTACAGAGAAAACAAAGCCTATTGAAGGCAATGATAGTCTTTTAAATTAGTTTAGGGACTTTTAATATAGACTCTTGAGTATCTTGATCCAGCTTTTAGGGACAACTGCAATTCACAAAACCTTCTGTAGGTTCCTAGAGTCACTCAGAACTGACATTTTCAACGTAAAGGCTCCCTGCTTAACTCTTTCACACAAGAAACAACTTTTACACTTAAGCTGTCTGACTCCAAGAGAGGAGTTACCAACTCTGGATCACAATCAGATGGACACTTCCTCGCAGCTCAGACTTAGACAAAATTCCATAACAAGGGCTGGACTTGGCTCACAGCCCATTGGAGATGCTGATGAAAGGGGTATATAAGTGGCTTTCTGCCTAGTGTGCTGGGTCCCATTCTTAGGAACTTCTGTTCTCCCCTGTCATATAGAGAGATCAGGCACCTAACCCAGCTTTGTGGATCGCTTTGTTGCTCCAGTGATTTCATTGGCACCTAAAGGTTAACTGTTGTAATACCTAAATCACCAACTGACTGAGTGGCCCCTGAATGATTCTCCTTTGAAGACCACTTCTATGTTTAATTTTGTGTTCTGTTCACAGAAGGTGATTCTCAGGGTCACCTACTAACTTTTAAACAGAGAAAGAGGTAGAGACTTAATATCCAAAAAAATTAGGTTGCCATATATCCTGCATGTATGAGAATGATATAAAGGCATCACTGGCATTCAGTCAAATAATTTGCATCACTTTCTTGTGAGTGATCTCATCATCCTGAACACATTGTGATGAATCCTTTATACCATGACACAGCCATATGCATTTCCCTTT
Source organism: Pelusios castaneus (assembly GCA_007922175.1). Classification (NCBI taxonomy): domain Eukaryota; kingdom Metazoa; phylum Chordata; order Testudines; family Pelomedusidae; genus Pelusios; species Pelusios castaneus. The sequence goes on from ML685903.1 coordinate 3,672,258, forward strand.
ACATTACAAAATATAGACAGGTAGTGTGGACCTATAATGAGAAATGAATACAGATTTCTATAATAAAGTATTTAAAAGTTAATATTTCAGAAAAAGATATTGAAAGAGAAGTTTTAAAGCATTTCTGATACAGTGATATTTGACTCTCCTGACCTTTCGTATTTATAAATTCAGATCTCAACCAATGATATACCCAGTGTGGTAAAATGTTCACTCTAGGAAGGCACTAACATTATATATTCGTCTGGTATGTATGGAGTAAGTTGAATGTGGCCAAGCATATTCTCTGCATTATATAGCCATAGCTACTGCAAGGACCCAGTGCTGGAAGGGCTCTGCACAGGCTCAGGATCTGCCCATGTGGATGAGATTGCCAGATCACATTATAAATTAGTAAAGCTGATGATCAGATCACTAGCTACTAACATTAAGCCACGACTGCAAGTACAGTGCTTCGCTTCTCAGGGTATGACAAATTATTGTTGCTATCCCAGATTAAGGTATCAATGTGAATACTTTTACAGCTAGGCATTTTATTTATGTGGTTGTGGTGAGATAATGCAAGCTTTGTACTTGGCTAAAGACAGTCTTGTTCAGAACTGCCTTTCTCGTTTCTATCAGGCCTGTCTCCTTATCCCATTCTCAAATTGTTAATCAGAATAACACAACCCAGTCTATTAGGACAGATGTAGGTGTTTTCACTGCCTCACTGTAAATCATTCTATAAGGGATGGTGAGATTGGGTTTGTTAATGAAAGTTCAGCTTGCATATCAAGGCCTTTTTGGCTTGGAGAACTGTTGTGATTTTGATGCCTCAAGGCAGTTATCTGAGAGGGGCTTGACAGAACATTGACACTTAACCATATGAGACATATCTTTAGCGAGCTGAAAATCTCAGAAAACCTTCTCTTTCTCTTAGTTTGTATGAACAGCAATGGGATATTTCTCTGAAAAAGTTAAATTACTGGATTTAATTTGTCCAATTCTTCTCCTAGTTTGCATCTATACTTACAAATTAAGTCGATTTAAACTACTCTGCGACTTAATAACACCTCCTTTTAGGCTGACTTAGTGCTTAAGTCAACCTTATTAAGTCGACCTAAGTCAGACACAGAGTAGCCCTAAGTCGACCTCCATGGCCTCTAGACCTCCTTCCCTAACCTCCATCCCAGAGTTCCTGGCACAGGAAAAACCTTCTCTGGCCAACCACAGGGCAGGACTCACCAGAGCTGGCCAAACCTGCTACTTGGGAGCATGGCTGAGCAGAGCCAATGCCGCAGGCGGGCCCCATCCTGGAGCTACCAGGAAATCCTAGACCTACTGGCCATATGGGAGGATGAGGCAGTCAGCTCTCAGTTGCGAGGCAGCCATCGCAACGAGGAGGTGAATGCCTCCATCTCCCAGGCCATGGCTGCCAAGGGCCACACCTGGGATAACCAGCAGATCCAGGTGAAAATCAAGGACCTCCACCAGGGGTACCAGAAGGCCCGGGAGGATATGGTTTGGATGCAGGCAGCTCCCACCCCCAGCTGCTGCTATTATGAGCAGCTGGATGCCTTTCTGGGGCAGGAGAGTGGCAGCCTGCCAGCCTACACCATCAACTCTGCCGAGTCCCCCTCCTTCAATGACAACCAGGAAGAGGGCTTGGGGGATGAGATTGTGGTGCTGGAGGAAGGGGAGACCATGCCCAGCAGGAGAAGGAGTGCACCTTGTCAGCCCCAGAGCCAGCTGCCAGCCCGGACCTGATCCCTGCCCCGACGGCGGACCCAGCCTCACAGGAGAAGGGAGAAGAGCAGGTTCCCCCTGCCAAAGAAGACCCAGGCGAGGGGACATCATGCCAGACAACTGCTGCACCTGCTGGTGAGTTCCCCCTTCCTCCCTCTTGCTCTCCCTCCCTCCCTGCGGGCAGGGCTGGTCATGCCTGTGGGATAGGGACTGCAGGGGGACATAGCCTGGGGACAGGCAGTTTCGGGGAAGGCACTCCCACAGGGGCAGAGGGGCTTTTTATTGGTGTGGGGACAGGGGACGGGGGGAAAAAGGCATGGGCAGGTGGTGAAGGTGACGGGGCCCAGTAGCAGGCCCACCTATCAGTGCTCCTCACCGTCCAAGTGGGCCCTCAGCACATCCCAGATGAGCTGTGCTTGCTGCTAGACCCGCTGAGGCCAGGGCAGGGTGTCGTCGGGCTACTCTTTCTGCACAGTAAGCCACTCGGCCTCTCAGACATGGGGGAACCTTTCCCCCTGCAGCTCGCAGAGGTTGTGCAGGCAACAGCATGTGCTGACAATCACCAGGAGGTTGCTCTCGCCGAGCTGCAGTGAGTCTTCAGGTGTCTGAAGGCATCCTTGATGGTGCTGTGTCACTGGCTGAGCCTCCAACTGAAGAGGTCATTCATGGGGCCTGTGTAGGGTTTCATCAGCCAGGGGAGCAATGGGTAGGCAGCAACCCCGAGGATCAGGACTGGCACCTGCACATGCCCAATGCTGATGGTTTGGTCAGGGAAGAAGGTGCCTGCCTGCATGTGCCTGTATTGGGTGGAGTTGCGCATGATCCATGCATCATGTGCCTTCCCAAGCCAGCCCACATAGATGTTCTGAAAGATTCCACAGTGGTCCACGAGGGCCTGAAGGGCCATGGAGTAGTACCCCTTGTGGTTGACATAGTCCCTGGAGCGGTGTTCTTGGGCTCGGATGGGGAAGTGGGTGGCGTCCACAATGCCCCCACAGTTGGGGAAGCCGAGTCCAGCGAGACTGGCGAGGAGTTCGTGTAGGTTGCCGGGGATGATGAGGCGGGCTAGCAGGACCCAGTTGACTGCCCTGCACACCTGCATGAGGGCAGTCCCCACTGTTGCCTTCCCGATGCCAAACTGCTGAGACACAGAGCGGTAGGAGTCCAGGGTTGACAGTTTCCACACAGCAACAGCCACTTGCTTGTCTACGGGCAGGGTGGGTCGGAGTCTGGTGTCCATGCACAGAAGAACCAGGGTGCAAGCTCAAGGAAGGTCCGCTTGCTCATCCTGAGGTTCTGAAGCCACAGGTCGTCATCCCAGGTAGTGAGGTTGATCCATTTCCATCAGTCGCTGCTGGTCTCATGTGCCCAGAAGCGATGAGGCATGGAGTGCACTGCTGTGAGCATGGCAGCTTGCTGGAGCAGCAATGTGAGGGGCAGGCTGTTGTCTTCCTCTGCGCTGGCGGGTTGCCAGACAGGCCTGCTCTACAGCCAAAGAAACCTTACCAATAGCTGGCAGGTGTCGCACAGCTGCCTGGCAAAGTGCAGGAGAAGAAGCTGGTCCGTGACCAGGCACAATGGGAAGGGGCTGAGCTCACTTCCTCTTTTGAAGGAGTGGCCGGGGAAGGGGAGACCTTCTCTGTTGCCACCCTGACACACTTCCCACAATGCACCACTCCACTCCTCCCAAGTCGGCTTAAGAGTCTAGTGTAGACTCTAAGTCAACTTAATAAAGTTGACTTAACTTCCTAAGTGTAGACATAGCCCTAGAGTCAATGGTAAATTTGTATTTCTCTTCATGTAAAAGAATGAGAATTCAATTTAATTCTTATTATTTGTTGAACAATAAAATGATGGTCTAAACTGCTGTTATCATTCAAGAAAGATCTTGGAGTCATTGTGGATAGCTCTTTGAAAACATCTCCTCAATGGGAACTAGTCAAGAAAGCTAACCAAATGTTGGGAATCATTAGGAAAGGGATAGATAATAAGACAGAAAATATCATATTGCCTCTATATAAATACTTTTAGTGAGTACATCTTAAATACTGCATGCAGATCTGGTTGCCCCATCTCAAAAAAGATGTTTAGAAAAAAAAGATCCAGAAAAGGACAACTAAAATGATTAAAGGTATGGAACAGAATCTATATCATAGAATCATAGAAGATTAAGGTTGGAAAGGACCTCAGGAGGTCATCTAGCCCAACTCCTCTGCTCAAAGCAGGACCAACCCCGACTAAATCATTCTAGCCAGGGCTTTGTAAAGTCACACCTTAAAATCCTCTATGGAGCAAGATGCCACCACCTACCTTGAAACTCATTCCAGTGCTTCACCACCGTCCTAGTGAAAAGGTTTTTCCTAATATCCAACCTGCACTGCAACTTGAGACCATCGCTCATAGTTCTGTCATCTACTACTACCACCATGAGAACAGCATAGTTCCATCCTCTTTGGAGCCCGTTTCAGGTAATTAAAGGCTGCTATCAAATTCACCTTCATTTTCTCTCCTCTGAAGGCTAAAAAATCCTATTTCCCTCAGCCTCTTCTCTTAAGTCATGTATTCCAGCCCCCTAATAATTTGTGTTGCTCTCTAACGGACTCTTTCCAACTGGAGGAATATGAGGAAAGAAAATACGATTAGGATTTTTCATCTTGGAAAAGAGATGAGTAAGGAGGGATATAATGAGGGCTAGAAAATCATGACTGCAGTGGAGAAAGTAAATAAGGAAGTATTATTTACTCATTGTAACATGAGAACTAAGGGTCTCCAAATGAAATTAATAGGTGGTATATTTAACACAAACAAAAGGAAGCATTTCTTCATACGATGCACAGGCAACTCTTTGTCAGAGGATGTTGTAAAGGTCAGGATTATAATAGGGTTAAAAAAAAAAGATAGATAAAATAAGAATAGTTCCATCAATAGCTATTAGTTAGGATGCTCTCAAGTGTCCCTAGTTTCTGTTTGCCAGAAACTGGAATGGGCACAGAATGGCATGGATGATTACCTGTTCTGTTCATCGCCTCTGAAGGATATGGAATTGATCACTACTAGAAGACAGGTTACTAGGCTAGATGGACCATTGATTTGACCCACTATGGCCATTCTTATGGCCATCCCCCACCCCTCAGCACTGCAGGGGCTATGCAGGGTGGTGGGGGACCAGATACGGCAAGTGCCATAGGGGCTGGAGGCTGGGGCCCCTTTCAGGTCAGAGCCCGGGGCTCAAGCTCCTATAGCCCCTTTGTTAACCCAGCCTTGCATATATGGTGTAACTAACACCACTACGCTCATAAAAAATATCAAAACCAATTTAAATTTCTCTTTTTTTTCCAGCATTGTTAAAGTTACTAATATATTTCAAGGTGTTAACTCACATTAGACTAACATGGCTTGTTTTTAGCTTTCTAACATTTCAGGTGTTTTTTCTCTCCAGATAATGCTTTCATTCATTGATATTCCACTGCATTTCAAATATCAGTGTTATATACAATAACTGTATAATTATTAAGAATTTCTTACACCTGTAAGAGGTGGGTATTTTTCAGCCCTTCACTTCTGTTGCAAGTAACATAAAAAAATGTTTTTTCACCAATCTCTTTCCCTGCCAAATGCCAAGATCCCCCTGGCCACCTACAGATTCTGAAGAGCAGGGTGATTTTTCTCTTAAGAAGTTGTATCTTGTGCCTCCCTCAGCAGGTTCAGCTATTTGCAAATGCATTAAAAGGATATTTAGCAGAAGAAAAACCCAACAACACTGGTTTTGCTTTTCTACACAAGCAACAAGGCCCATTTAAAAACTTCAGCAGAATCCTTTAGAGAATTCCTAGGAAGGTTTTACTAATGTACTCTATGTTATATAATTTTAGATTAACATCAGTCAGCAGGAACATGCTGTGTATATCCACTGGACAACTCACGTGTACAGTACATGCCAGGGCAGGTAAAGGAAAGAATTTAAAAAATAAAATAAAATAAAATAAAATAAAATAAAATAAAATAAAAGGAATGTATTATACGTTTGATATACTGACATTCAATAGTTTTAGAAACATCAGACAGCAAAGCTTCTGTGGGAGAGATCTGAGCATGCCAACACCTGTAAACCCAAAGGCTTCTATTTCTATGAAATGTAGTTTGTCTGTATCTCAGCAGAAGGACAAAAACAAAACAAAATATCACCTTACACGTGTTTTTGATTGGGACTGTCACTAGATATACCGGAAAAGAAACTTCTGTATTTAAAATGAGGAACACAGACTAATGTTTTAGGGACATACACTGAACAACATGTTAAACATGTACTATTTAGAGCATGGATGTCCCTAAAAAAACCAACCAAAACAACAAAACAAAAAGGATTAGTTAGGAAAAATCATCAGAGCAGAGGAAATATAAATTCTTCTGTACATTAGTAATCCCAATGGAGATTATACCTGGTTTATCACAAAGGAGGAGATAAACTCTCTGGCATGCTAAAAACATAAAGTATGTGTATATAGATTTGCCAAAGTTTAAATGTGATGAAAACCCAAAGCACAAGATAAGGAAGAAAACCTTGGCGTGAAAGAAAAAGGAAATAAAATGTCAAACCTAACTTCTACACCTAATGTATTTATAAGTATTATAACATTGTACTTTTTCTCTCCCTTTGTGCTTGTTAGGATTTTTGGTTTTACTCTGCTAAGTGTTGATGACAAAAGCTCCTATCTACCATTCTCTTTTCTCTGAAAATTTCCTCCTTTCCGAAAAAGCACCTGAGAGCCTGCTGTGCTAAAAATTAGGCCACAAGTCTTTTTTGAAGTAACACAGGAGGGGATTTTATTTTTAGGCTGGGGGGGGGGGGTATTATTTGGTATGCCTACAGCATTTCAGCAGCATTTCATGGGGTCTTGAGCTTTGTGTTTGAATCATAAACATTGCTGAGGATAAAAATTCCATGTGAGATGATGTTAGAGGAGTAATTGCTTCTTTAGGGCTTCTCAACAGTAAATTTAAAAAAATGAGAGTAAAAAACAGGAGTATACTGCTTACTAATGAGCATTTGACACTCTGAGCAAGGAGGAAAAGCTGGATAGGCTCAATAAACTATTATATCACTAAAGTTGTTGTAACACACCTGACAAAAAAGGAATCAAGGAAACTGAGGAATAATTTACTTAGTCATACCACTCTGTTTTATTACATCTTTCAATAATTAAATAAAGAATTTAAAGGGAATTCATCTTGACTTACAGGTTTCTTATTGTACTGAGATGTTGTACCACATAGAACTAAGTTAAACAGTTACTGTAATATACCTAGACATAACAGATGTTTTCATCTAAGGCAGTAATGACATCCTTATTTCTGAATTTCCCTATATTGTTGGTTGAAATGAGGCATGTAACGTAATGTACAGGACATATTTACCCAGCCCTTAAGTCAGGAAGGAAAAAAAAAAATCTTGCCAGCTCTACACCCTGAATTACCCAGCTTTTCAGAAAGAACAAGCTCATAATCAACAAGTTTAATTGCCCACATCAGGTAAGTCTATACTGCATATGGAAGCAAACCTTCCAGCCGATGTAAACAGGTTTGCAGCAGCAGTCTGGATGTTGCAGCACCAACAGTGGCTCAAGCTGGCTGCTCAAGTCTCAGCCTGTCTAACCCCTTGGGCTCATGCTCAGGACAATAGCACAAAAAAACTGCTCCCTGGTCCATGATATTATTTTTTGCATGTTAATTCAAGCAGGGCTACTGTGAATCTAATGACCCTGGCTGGGAGGCTCACTTCTAGCTCCAGTGTAGACACACAACCATCCCAACACACAAACTGATATATTCCCACCCGAAAAATTAATACCAGTTCTCAAGACTTACAAGGTTTTACCACTACACTGCCATCATTTGAACAGTGCTGAGGCTGAGTAACAGTGGTGGGGGATTTTCATGGGGAGGTTAATTAGTTTGGTATATTTTTGTCCCTGGGTTATTTCATTTGATCTGATTAATGACTGATTGGGATATTTATTATTATATACTTCTTAAAGATAGTCACAAGTATGGTGATTATTAAACTGATGCTTTTACAGCATAGGAGTGAAAATCCAAATCAAAAGCATACATTCAGTGAGTCAAATGGACTCACCAGTGAAGAGAGTAACCATGGGCAATTAGGTAACCCACATTCCTTTTGGAACTTTGAATGTGCATTCTCTACATGCAGCAAGAAGATTCTTTCTATATTCTTTCAACCATACTCCACCAGATAGATTTGAATAATGTCTATTATCTGGATTTTTTTGTAGAGAAAATAAGTACAGGAAGTCAGCCATCTTGAGGTTCAACAAGGACAAATACAAAGTCCTGCACTTAGGATGAAAAAATCCCATATACTGCTACAGGCTGGGGACCGATTGCCTGAGTAGCAGCACTGTAGAAAAGGACCTGGGGGTTATGGTGGACGGGAAGCTGGATATGAGCCAACAGTGTGCTCTTGTTGCCAAAAACGCCAATGGCATATTGGGCTTCATCAGTAGGAGTGTTGCCAGCAGATCAAAGGGATGTGATTATTCCCCTCTATTTGGCACTAGTGAGGCCGCATCTGGAATACTGTGTCCAGTTTTGGGCTCCCCACTACAAAAAGGATGTGGACAAATTAGAAAGAGTCTAGCACAGGGCAACAAAAATTATTAGGGGGGGCTGGAGCACATGACTTACGAGGAGAGACTGAAGGAACTAGCTTATTTAGTCTACAGAAGAGAAGACTGAGGGGGGATTTGATAGCAATCTTCAACTACTTGAAGGGGTGCTCCAGAGAGGAGGGAGGTAGGCTGTTCTCGGTAGTAACAGAGGACAGAACAAGGAGCAATGGTTTCAAGTTACAGCTGGGGAGGTCGAGATTGGATATTAGGAAAAGCTTTCTCACTAGGAGGGTGGTGAAGCATTGGAATGGGTTACCTAGGGAGGTGATGGAGTCTCCGTCTTTGGAGATATTTAAGGTCCAGTTAGACAAAATCCTGGCTGGGATGATTTAGTGGGAGTGGTCCTTCTTTTAGCAGGGGGTTGGACTAGATAACCTCGTGAGGTCCCTTCCATCCCTCTGATTCTGTGATTAATAAAAGATTAGCCTCATAGCCTCAAGGGATTACAAAATGGGTCTGCAGTGGTCCAAGTGTATTTAATATAATACCATAGGGCACCTATTAAGTTTGAACTGTGATGTCCACTTAATCTCTTAAAATAAAATTAGTCCTCCACCACTGTTAGGATAACTAACCAAAATGTGTAAGTAAATAAAATTCAGAGTCTTGGAATGGTTAGCACATTACAAAAAGTAATTGTCCCTGTTCAAACATTCTCATCTTCTAATCAACTGGTGTGGATGGGTCTCACCTACCCTAACTGAATTGACTCTTCTAATACTTGCCCTCTTTCATCCTGGCATGTGTATATATACTTCTAACTGTAGTTTCCACTTTCTGCATCTGATGAAAGTGGATTGGAGCCCACAAAAGCTTATGCCCAAAGAAATTTGTCAGTCTTTAAGGTGTCACTGAGGACTCTCCTTTTTTTTAAAGTTTTTTTTTTTTAAACTGTTGCTATTGTTCATTTTAACTTGCCGGTTATTTTACTGTATCCAGAAATATTGTTATACAGAATGGTAATAACCAGTTCTAAAAAGATTCCATGTCTTATCACATATTTAGACTCAGACTGTAAGGTAAGAAGGGACCAAAATGATCATCTCATCTGATCTCCTGCACAGATCATCCACCCATACTTGTAACAAACTTCTATAACAGAGTAATTAAATTCCTCAGATCATGGGTTAAAGATATTTAAGATACAGAGAATTCATCAGCAACTGAGCCATGCCCCATGCTATAGAGACTGACAAAAATACTCCAGATCCTTGCCAGGGGGAAATTCCTTGCTGACCTCAAATATATCAGGTCAGCTAAACACTGAACAAGTGGGCAAGAATCACAAGCCAGACATCCAAGAAAGAATTATCTGTAATAACTCTCTTTAACTTCTGATTATAGGACAAGAAGCAATGGGCTTAAATTACAGCAAGGGATGTTTAGGTTGGACATCAGGAAAAAAATTCCTAACTGTTACGGTGATTACTCATTAGATTAAGTTGCCTTATTGTGGAATCTCCATCACTGGAAATTTTTAAGAGCAGATTAGACAAACATGTCTTGGGATGATCTAGATGGTAACTGGTCCTGCCATGAGTGCAGGGGAATGACCTCTCATAGACTCTTTCTGGCATATGTTGTGGCCATTATTTAGGGACCTCATTGGGGTATCATAGAACTGGAAGGGACCGAGTTGGTGTAGGCAATTCAGAGGTCATTTTTGACAGGCTTTGTGGAATTATATTTTAAGGAGGAACTTGAAGTGAATCGTTCACTGGTGTGGATAAAGTTCTGAAGATAAGAAAAGGTGAAGGCTATAAAAGGTCCAGAATTAAAGGAGACATTGAAGAAGTTAAGGGTTTACATGCAGAAGGAACGAATACCTTAGAATGAATGAGAAATCTTCTAGTGCCTGCACAGATTCAAAGAAAGAAAAGCTGGCACACTTCAGGCCAAAGATATTTAGGGCTACTCAGGATCCAAGGCCTTTTTTCTATATTCAGTTCCACTGAGCATTAAATTAGACTATTAATACAGATGGCAAAGGGATTTTTAAAGAGTAGCACAGTCACAACAGATAGTCACTGGCATTTCGGTTGCAGAATACACATTAGATATGATTCAAGAATCCAAAGTTTGATTCTCAGAGCTAGATAGAGTTTGAAGGACAGAGGGTGGAAACACCATCTATTTATATGTGAACTGAGCAAATTTAAAGTCACTGAGGGTGCGTCTACACTTACAAATTACGTTCACTTAATTTACCCTGCGTCTACGCTACAGTTTCCTTAAGTCGACTTAAGGAAAATAAAGTTGACAATGAAAATTAAGTCAACTTTATAAAATCTCATTTTAATTCGACCTAAGGCTTAAGTCGACTTTTTCAAGTCGACTTAGGGCTACTCCAGGACTCCACTACTGCCCTCCCTACCGGGGGGGGGGGACAAAGGGGGCATGCCCCCCCCCACAGGGTAGGGCAGAGCCCTGCCCACCCTGCCCCTATGCCCTGCCAGGGTCCCTGTCCCCTTTTGCCCCATTGTACCCATGTACAATGGGGCAAAGGATGAGCCCCCTGGCACTGGGCAAGGGGTGCCCCCCCTGCTCCTGTGGACCTGCCCTAGGTCCTCCTAGCTCCTAGAATTTGACCTAGGCATCCAGTGTGGACGCTCTGGGTCGACTTTGTAGGTTCCCCCAAAAGTCGACTTTAAATTTAGGTGTAGATGAACTAAGTCGACTTAACTAAGTCCACTTAGTTAAGTCAACTTAGCTAAAGTTGACTTAAATTTACAAGTGTAGACATAGCCTAAGACAGCAACAGTGAGGAACCCTTCCCACTTCTCATAACACTTTCACAGTCACTTTTGTGGGTAGAATTGCATTTTAAATAAATACCATAAACTATGCTTTTGTTTCTAATAACAAGACTGTATGATCTTCAGAAACAGTATACTGGGCAATGAGTGGAGGAATAAAAATAGTTTCTAAATCTAACAAAAAGTGTCAAAGAAAGTGGAAGGGTAATGGGGTGGGGGGCGGATATAGTTATTAAGCAGATATATCTTTATAGAGGGCACAGCACACCCACTAATTTTGTGCAGACATCATCTAGCTGAGAAGTAGAGAGGCAGAGTCATGACTTTCTGGCTTCTTGCTCACAGGGTTATCATTGAGCAAAAAGCCTTCTGTCTTCCCAATCACGTATGTCCAGAGACAAAAATATTGTGGGCATAAATGGGAGAGAGCAGGGTTTTATGTAGTTGCATCAGAAGCAACAACTATCTAACCCATAGATAGAGCAATGCAATGCACTGTTTGTGTTCCCTCCAGGAAACTACATGGACATAAAGCAAAAGAAAAAAAATATTAGCCTTTGACAGAGACATTTAAGATTGGCAGAGTATTCATGAAGCAATTCCTCACCATCGATGTACTAACAACATTATCAGGAATACTTGTTCTTGGGTTGTTTTTAGCCGTATAGAGCCAAGTGCATAAGCATTATAATTTTACTCAAATGCTATGTAGTTTAGAAAATAAAAAAAAATTCACAGTTATTTTTACATAGTGATATTATGAAACTAACAAGATGACTTGGACACTGTTGGAATACCCATTTATTTTCCTTATGATCTCCTCTCCTCTTTTATGAGTCTGAGAATATTACCTCTCATATACTCCTTTCTGTTGGTGTTAAACACAGGCACAAAAACCAAATATTGTGATTGAAGCAGATTGCTGTGGGTACTTTTTCTTTGCCCAGTCAAAGCCCTTGTATTTATTTATTTTTAACACTTGATTAATGTATTGTCAAGCTTGAAGTCACATTGTTTGTGATGTTTGTACCTAGCATCATGAATCATGTTCCGTGATAAAATGCATGCACCTAACCACTCTCTCTTTGTTGTCCCTGATTATACTAGGGGTGCTAAAACATTTATCTAACTACAATATAAATAACAGACTACTATACTGAAAGATCCAAGTGAAATTGCAACTGAACTAGAAGTTTTGGTTTTTGTTTGAGTTATCTGATTCAGACAAAAGGTTATATGTGAAGTATATAGTGTCTTAAGCATTAACCCCCATCCACCCAAATTATTTATTGGTATATTTTCTGGAGAGTACCTTCCACTCAATGAACTGTCTTCAAGACAATTAAAAAAAAAGAATTTAAGAAAAAAATTAAAGTTGTCTAAATATGGAGGTAAATTCAATATTTTAAAGTTCCAGATATCATGAGTTTCAAATGCTTGGCTCTTGTCATCACCTTTGAGCATAGAACTTATAGCAGTTCCTCAGAAGTGTCTTTAAGAAGACATATGTGGCTTGCATGGAGATTTCTGAAGTAGTTGTGGATAACATGACCCTGTCCATCTTTGGTCTTTCTTGGAGAAGAGATTGTCTATTACTTGGTATGGAAGGAGAGTAGAATAATTTGAGTACATCTCAGGAATATTAAAAAACACAATATACAGCTCAGGAATAACTGCTAAATTCCAGCTTTGGTTTGGCTCTCAGATACCAAAGCATCCCAATCTAATTTTAGATATTTACATTATCATCAGTTCATTTGTATCGTAATGTACAAAACTTTCTCACAACAGCAAATGCACATACATTTACTGATTTGAAGTTAATTGATGGGAAAAAATGAAAAACTGTTTCTGAGCTTGATGGGAAGAAGCCTTAGGTCAGGATCAGAAATCCCCATTGAATTACATTTTCTGCTGAATATGATATGAACTGTGCATCTGCCTCAGCAAACTCTTGGTGTATCAAAAGATTACAATCATATGGGCTACAGAGGGTTAGAAATAAAATATTTCTATAATATATTTGCATAGGTCTCTGAATGGCATTAATTTTACTATAAAAATTAGATATAAAAAGTTATGAAATACAAGAGGTAAATGTAAAAAAAGTAATGCAGGTATAATATCACAGAACTAGTTCCCAGATCCTTATCCAGTCCTCAAGACTCCATAAGCAGAAGTGAACAAATGATGTTTCACTACTTGGAGAAACCTCATTTGACTCCTCTACATTCCAAATATAAAACATAAGGGGTCACAACTGCCCTGCAATACTTTCCAAGCTCTTCTTTACCCTTCTGTTGCCTGGGGGATGAGGGAAATATATTTATTTTCAGGATTGACTTTTCCAGTGTGATGGCTGTCCCTCATCTGTGGATAAGATCCACCTTATACACTGTTCAAAACATTCCCAGTTACTTCAACCTCCTCCTACCTAGCCACGTCACCAAATCACTCATTTTCTGCTTCCTGACTCCCTCATTCTCAGCTACCTTGTTAAACTTATCCCAATCATGCTAAACCACAGCTCCACTAACCCCACTGTGTGTCTTCAAATCCTCCCCACCACCTTTAAAACAGTCATTAGGGGAAGAGAGTGAGAAGGGATAAAGAGAAAGAATATACCTTTTATAGCCTAGTAATTAAGGCACCTAGAGGGGAGGCAGGAAGCCAAGTCCTTCTGGTCCAATAACTTAATTATTTATACACAGATAAGAAATGTAAAGTAATATCTTTGGCTATGTCTACATTAGCACTTTAGTTTGACTTAGTCCACTTTGTTAAGTGGACTTAATAAGGTCGACTTTAAGATTACACAGAGCTCTTCATACATAGTGGAACACTGTCAGCTAGAGAGATAATAGGAGACCCCCATTGGAATATCTTACAGCTCAGAGGTTCTCAACTGTTTTTGCTGGGTCTTCCTTTGAAAAATATTTCAGGCTGTGGTATTCCACCCTCTGTCCCGTCCCCCCCGCATGCCATGCTATCCTTACCAGCATGCATGGGGCAGTTAATAGCTTGTAAACACCCCCATAGTAAGCTTGTGACCCCCTGAAGAGTCATGACCCCCAGTTTGAGAACCCCTACATGGAATAGCTTAATAGCTAGAGTACCTGAGAGGTGGGAAATCCCTTTTAAAATCTTATGTCTCTCAGAGGAAGAGGAGGGAACTAAATATGGGTCTCCTTCATCCCAGGAGGATTCCAAAACACTTGGCTAAAAGTTTAAGGTGGATAGTACACCACAGGAGAGGGGGTCCCAGCTACAGACTGCAATCAGACATAAGTGTCTCCCTGCAGCCTGGACTTGACTGCTGATCTTCATAAGAGTGTTTAGGATACACCCCTCTCAATGACATCTCCCATTGGCCATTCCTCCCTAGCTTGCTGGGTTTTGCAGATCATATTCTTATCCACCTATCTCTCCCCAAGCACTGTATAGGGAGCCTATGCAGTTATCTCAGCTTTGTGGATCCCATCGTTGTTCCAGTGATTTTCTAGGTGCCTAAGTGTGTAGTTATTGTAATGATCCCTTTGATCATTGTGGATTTGGAGCAAGATTCCCCAGGAAGGATGGTCATTTCCCCCCCAAACTATGGAAATGAAGCAGAAGGCAGTATTGTGTGGGAATCCACCAAGACCCCATCCACCTTTGCCTCAAAATCTCCATTCTTCAGCTCTGCACCTTAAAGCAGCCACTTTTTCCATCTAGATGTCAGTGTTCAGGTTTCCAGCCCATGTGCTTCCCTTTTCCTCATCTGGGGGCCATTTTACCAGCCTAGAGAGCTCTGTTCAGCATTCTCTATTGCAAGGATTCTCAACCTGTGGCCCACAAGGCTTCTTAAAATGGCCTGCACTCAGCTGCCCGGCAGCTGGCTGGGAGCCCTGCTGCAACCGCCCACTTCCCTTCTGGTCATGGGCTCCAGGGGCTGCGAGTTGGGCCGCGGGCTGGGTGGGGGTGACATGGGCCAGTGCAGCACAGCTGAGGGGACTGCTGCAGTGGGCAGATAGGGTGGGCTGGCACATCTGTGGGGCATGCTGACTGCTGGGGGTGGTTGCAGGCAATGCAGTTTGTCTGGGAGGAGGGGGTCAGGACTGTGGGCTGGCATGGCCATGGAGGAGGTGGGAACGTGGGCTGCACTGTTGCTGGGGCCCACAGTCTACCCACAAACTGTCTCTGTTCATGGACATCCACCCCCCTCTCATTTAAAAGAAAAAACAACTTTTTTTTCAATCTTTTAGAATAATTTTTGGCTTGAGGGCCACAGATATAATTTTTAGAACCCAGAAAGGCCACTAGTCTATTTAAAATAATAATAATAATAATAATAATAATAATTAATTGATTTTAATTCATTTGAATTTGAATTTAATTAATGTAATGTTAATGCTAATTTAATTAAATAGACTGGTGACCCATCAGGGTTCAAACATTATATTTGTAGCCCTCAAGTCCAAATGGTTTTGAACCACTGCTCTATTGTATATGCAGGGGAATAAAAAGAGAGACCTTGGCTGTGTCCCTGAGGAGGAAAGAAATGGGAGACACCACCAGGGGACTCCAAAGCAGAAAGCAGTCCTGTGTGTTAAATAAGGCCTGGGTCTACACATTGAATGAGAAGGATAAAGATAAATATTACATAATTTCCATTCACTGAATGAAGTAAGGGTCCTATGTGAAATATAGCATGTGACTGTATAATTAAAAATTGATAGCACTTAAAGAAGCAAGCTCCTTGCCTGCATACTTTCCTATGTAAAATTTTGGAAATACTAGGAATAAGATTGCCAAAATACATACAGGAGCGTCTAAGTGTTGAGGGTGGACTGTATATGATTTTTTTATTCCCCTCGTGGTCTTTGCAGCAGGACAAGAAATTATTTAATGCAGAGCGAAGAAAGATTACTATATTAGCTTGAATCCATCTCAAATAAATGGGAAACTTGGAAAACATAAAAGACTATTTTTTCTTATAAATCATGGACTAAAATCTAGAGTGGCTTTTGATTTGTCCTTATAAGAGCAAAACACCATGACTGAAACATTGTTCAAAAACCTAGACATGGCACTCCAAGTCGATATCTACACAAACACCATTTTTGGGGGAAGGATTGGAATGCTTGTGAACATCTGTTCTCTGCACCATGCTTAAGATAGTGTAGAACACCTGAATTACAAATTGACTTGTCAACCACCTACCCGATTTTAGAACCAGGAGTATGCAATCAGACAGCAGAAACAAAGAAAGCAAATGCTGTACAGTATAGTACTGTGTTAAATGTAAACTACTAAAACAATTAAGGGAAACACCCACAAAAAAATCGAAAAGGTAAGGCAACTGTTTCTGTGCTCATTTCATTTAAATTAAGATGGCTAAAAAAAAGCAGCATATTTCTGCACAATGAAGTTTTAAAGTTCTTTTATCTCAGTGTTCAGTTTTAAACACGTGAAAGAACGTAATGTTGTGTTCAGAGTTACAAACAAACTTCCCTTCCTCAGGTGTTTGTAACTGTGAGATTCTACAGTAACTGCATAATATCAAACTAATCCAAACTAACTGGAAAACTAAATCTTTGTAAATTATCTTAGCAAAACTTTGCAGCAGCATTCTTAATATAATAAAAAAGCCCTTTGTCTCTCAAATGGAAGTGAAGAAACTGAATTTGAGAAAGCCATACTGTTAAAAAATGGAACCCTTTATAATCAAAGATACATATTCTTGGCACACATGCTCATATGTAAAGCAGCTATTAAATTCCTAATACAATGGTATCAAATAAGTCTCCCTAGTATTGCATGGTCATGTGATAGGATACTTTACACCAATAGGCCAATGTTATTCTGTTGGGAAAAGGGGACAGTTGATTTTTTTTTTTAAACAAGAGTTTTTAACAAGGTAGCCTTAAACAACAGCAGTACTGTGTGTAAATGGATCAGTATTTATAGAGTACTTCAGTTTCTTGAACTAAAAGATGTTAGCCCTATGCTTTATCAAAAGCAATTGCTGCATGTGGAATTGCATAAATGGCATATAATAAAAAGCATTTACATTTTTACCAAATGGAGTTAGTTGTGTTTAGTTAGCTTACTTTGCATGCTGCAACTTCTGAAATTGCTGCAGTTTCTGGATGTTCCATGCCCATTGTACTTGGATCTTGAAAGTCCAGTTCTACTCTGAAAAGTCACTGTTGATAAACATGGCACTGAACAATTCATTTTCTCTCTCAATGATTCCATATCAGACAATGCAGAAATAATGCTCACTCATAGAGCATCAGTGTTATTAAAATTACCATTTTTAGTCAATTTCCTTTCGGTAAAATAGAAATGCATAGTACTGAGAAAGATGTTACCCTATTTACACTGACTTTTTTAAATAGATGTCTTTAATTCCCCAAACCTTTAATAACTCATGAAAACTGTAAACAGAAAAATAATCTCTAGACACCAAACCAGTTGCATACTGCTATAACTTCCTCACCAGATCTTCTAGCTGATTTTAATTGCTTTCCCTGTACTCCATTTTGATCTTTGCTGCACGTCTCCCCACTCTGATACTCTGTTCCATTGTGTTCTGCCCTTTGTTTGATGAACAAAAGGTGAAAAATTACAAGATTTCTTATCTCTGTAGAGCAAATATTTCACTTTATTTGCTCACCAGTACCTGGAATATTACAGAGCAGGAAAGGGAACTAATTTAAAGAAAACAATATAAAAAAGTGCTGCTATGCTGTACAATTGTTTGTTGCCTTTAGACTCTAGCACTCATTAGGACAGACATTCCTGACACAGCTTCTCTGGTTTTAATTTTGAAAATCAAAATTGACTCCAACTTTACGCCTGGAGTGATGTTTTTCCAGAGCCAATTACAATAATCCTGGAGTAAGTGTTTATTATATAGAGTATCCAAATAAAGATTCCTTTCCTTTTTTTCCCCTCCATCCCTCCTACATTTGGACAATAAAATGACAGAATTACTCACAGAAGATGGTGATGTATGCTTCATTAAATTTGCTAGATTTCCATCATGCGACTCATGTACAGATTCCATTTCATGGCAATTTTGAAACATGTTAGAACATATAATTTCTATACCTTGATGTTGTGACAATGAGGTAGCTTATTCAAATACTGCAAGAAAAGTAAGGGAGGAAAAACCCCTAAGGATGCCAATAAATCATTATAATTACAACACAATGATTAATCTAGTATATAACTGCATACAAAGCCTCATGTAAAAGACTTGGGATAAAGGATCCAAACCTGCTGTTAACACATGCACACCAACCATAGGTGAGAGTTTCTTTACTTACTGCTCACTTCACTTCCATCTTGTGATACATCAATAAAAAAAAGCAAGCCAACTGTAGCCCATGTAGTAATCATAAGGTAAATGGGTTGGGAACTGCTGTCTCTTGTATTTCTGCTATTGACCTAAATCTTAAAGAAATCTTAAGCACTTATCATAAATATAAGACCTTGTAGCCTGAGCAGGAGTAGTTGTTCAATAACTTAGCATAAGTAAACTAACATTGACCTTGTTTATTGTTTTGCAATAATCACAAATGTTGGAAATTGCTGGTAGTTAACTGTAAGAAGACAGTATGTACCAGTTTATAATATTTTTGGAGCAGGAACAACAACAGATGGCTAACCACAGGTGACCTTAGAAATCCAATTGATGCATATATGAATGAGCTCAACCTAATTAATAGACCAACTTATAAAAAAACAAGCAACCCAGTGTTATAAAGGCGAAGAAGTTAAGATACATATGCATAGCCCTTCCCTCCTTTACCACATGCTTGAGGTCCATCAAGACCTACAATACATCTGGTCTCAGGTACAGCTATTGGAATTCATAATCAGCATGCCACAGTTGGACAAGAATTTGTCCTCAACTTCTAACATTCTGCCCAAGGATAAAGTGAATATAGACTACTAATGTTGCCCATTGCTCTTAGTGTTATGTCACCTTACCTTTTTGAATTATTTTATTTATTGGACTAATCATTATAATAATTAAAAAAAAAATGCTTTTCAGTTACAGAAGGACTTTCATGAGTATCATTTTTGTCACTTCCATTCCCCTCAGGCTTCCCAAAGCAGTAACTCTGATAATACAGGGCTCCTTATCTTGTGATGAGAATATACCAAATACAGAATTCTAACTGGCAAACTAAATCAGTATTCTAGGCAACAAAAGAAAACTAAACCCCAGAACACAGTACACATGGAATTGTACAAAAGATTATCATGTCAAGGGCTATTTCAAATGTATAAATATTGTTAATTGCCTTAAAAGTTGGGCACCTTCTATCAACTAATATCATTCGTACAAATTAAAATACCTATACCCTGATTCAACAGTGATTTCATCCACTAAGTAGAGGTCTGGCCAACAAACTAAAGCTGCACTTTTTCAAGATCACCTAAAATGAGCTTAAGTAGGGTATCACAGGGTGCATCTACACTTATAAAGTGAGTCGACTTAAGCAGGCTTAAATTGATTTAATTTACTCCACATCTACACTGCACTTTCCTTAATTCGACTGAAGCTGCTCCATAAGTCGAATTAAGGAAAAACTATAACACCTCGTTATAATTCGAACTAGTGTCTAAGTCGACTTTATTAAGTCGACTTAGCCAGTGCAGATGCCCTAAGTCGACTTGGTCAACTTAGGGTAGGGGGGGACACGGGAGCCCCGCATGGCTCCCTGGCAGAAAGGAGCCACGGTGGCTCCTTTATCCCCTGGGGAGACTCTGCTCCCTTCTCCCCAGACCCGTGGCTTCCCTGCCAGGGCCTCCCTGCTGTGCACCTGCTGGCTGTGCCGGGAAGAGCCGCGAGTGGCTTCTCGGTCACAGCAGAGCTAGCCGTACGGCGGCTCGTCCCGGAGAG
Organism: Pelusios castaneus; assembly: GCA_007922175.1. NCBI lineage: Eukaryota > Metazoa > Chordata > Testudines > Pelomedusidae > Pelusios > Pelusios castaneus. The sequence goes on from ML685903.1 coordinate 3,692,330, forward strand.
AGCCAGCTGCCTCGCAGCTGGCTCTACTGGGACTGAGAAGCCGCAGGCAGCTCTCCTGGCTCCCTTCTTCCCAGGACAATGGGATCCCAGGGAGAAGGGAGCCCCGTGGTCCCTTCTCCGGACCGTGCTCCAGCTGACAGAGGAAACACTGAGGTTTCCTATGTCAACTGGAGAACGCTCCCTTCTGGCTGACTAGCCCCCCTAGCTTGGGAAGCTGAGGCTCCAAAGGAGCCTTGCCTCCCCCTGGATCTAACCAGTCGACTTAGAGAGTGTAGTGTAGACTCTTTAAGTCGACTTAATATGGTCAACTTAAAGTCAACTTAGTAAAGTCGACCTAAATTTCTAAATGTAAACATAGCCACAGAGACTAAGTTCCAGAAACATGGGCCTTCCAGAGAATATTCACCAGTTCCTGATCTACTTAGGGAACTAATAGCAACAGGGAACCAACTGATTTTATGTACCACTGTCAGCTGCAAAGATAGATGTCACCCCAAAATCATTTTTGAACATACCTTGTTAACTGTTTTCAGTGCATGTAATATAGAATGGTGAGCAATAGGGAACATTTTAATGGCATGAATTTGGAATGATACCATAGCTTTACTCATCAGTGGCCACAACTAGATCACATCTTGTCCGTTTTTTCAACTTTCATGACCTTGAAACTTCCTGACATTCAAGTGACCCTTTGTCCACTGTTAACCACTTAAGCATAGAGTAACCTTTAGAGCAAGAGGCACAGTAATGATAAAGAACACCACTTTTTTCTTGTCCCCCTTACTTACTCTCCAAAGAATGTACATTAAGTTTTGTTTTCGTGAAAACATATGTAACAAATAATTGCAGGAAATTTACTTGTAAAAAAATTCCAAGTCAACCTTCTCAACAAATGCTGTGCCCAAATGGAGCTTTATCTCAGACCTTCTCCTAGGGCCATGCTCACCACAGTCACTCAGGGTTTCTCTGGGCTTTTTCTACTTCTGACACATACATAGCTGCAATGAAACATTAACCCTTTTGTTCACAATCAATCCCAAAGAAACCCTTTGGTTAGCTTAGCTTCCAATTGGCCTTGCATGCCTGGGACCCAGCCAATGAAGGTGTGCTGCAGGCCTGTGGTGTCGGTAGACGCTACACCTGACTAATACGCCACCTCATGGTGTCCGACACCATCAGATGGTCCCGAGACATCTACATCGAACATATCACCGGGCATAGACAGTACCAGGAGGAATGAGGGTCCACCTCCACATCTACCACCAGGGGGCTCCGCCGTCCCCCTCCCCCCACCTCTCTGCGTGAGAACATATCTCCCTATGGATTCTTTACCTGCCCTCCCTATTCACATTCCGGGATAAACCACCCTCAATATCATATGTGCTCCCCATATCGTCACACTCAGTATCCCTCCCATATTCAGCTGTTTATCCCGAATCTCTGACTTCTTGCTTCTCAGCCCTGCAGTCCTTTGACTCCCCCCATCCTGAATACTGTAGATCATGTATTGGTTGTACTCCCCATCCCCACCTTTACCTGTTACTTCCCAATGATCTGTACTGTACCCTGGATGACCAATCGCTTCCTTTATCTAAAACCATGTCTGCTTGACCCTTTTTTGTAACATTCACTCAAATAAAGTATTTTAAGTATATTGGGTGGTAACTTGCCTGTCTCCGGCTCTCTTATGACTTAAAAGAAGTATAATTGTTTCTTTCATTCAGCCTGAATAAAAGATGGTTAGCACACTTGTTGACTAATTGGGTCTGTGATAAATTTCTTGATCAAAGACAGGTGCTGGTAGTCAATAATACCTTCCAGCATAATAATAAATTATAACCTTATTTCACTTTTTTGGAAAAAAAAAAAAAAAAACAACTTGCAACATGAGGCAAACTCAGAACTTTTGCCAGAATTTCATGGTGAAGCAGAACATATTTAGTTCAGCATCTGGATATAGAGCAGTCCGTGTTGGGTGGAGAATTCACTGTGTGGCAGTGCATGGGAATGAGGCATTGGGAAACCAGCAGAGGGCCATTGCTGCACAGATCCTCCTGTCCTCTCCCAGGGACAGGTGTGTACAAAGACCCCATGTATGTTATTACATGTTCTCTATGGTTAGAAGAAGATTCCTTCTCCTTGCATGTCTTTGCATCATGTGACCTGGCCACTTGTGTCAAATACAGGAGCTAGATTTTTGCTTATTTGCTGATTTATTTAACTTTTCTGCCAGTAAATTAATTCTCTGAAACAAGAGGAGAGTGACCGGAAAAAGTATCTGAACTCAGTTGAAATAAATTCTGTTAAATATTCCAACATATTGGGGTGGGGCTCTTTCAATATTTGCCCAGATCTTACTATTATAAAAGAACAGATGGACATTATTCTTTACAAACTGGAATGTTACCTGTGAGAAATGCCATTTGGTATTGCCCTTAAAACCCTTTTCTATTAAACAGAAATCCAACTGATAAAACAAACATATTTTGTTTGCATTTTAAGCAAATAACACCTAATACAGAAAGGAAAACACACGTTAAAAAAAAAAGAACTAAAGAAAAAATAAAATAATAAAGGTTACATCTTCCAACCTGCATGCTCAGGCAGGTATGTTGTTACCCACCCAATGTTTATTATGGAAACTTCTGAAAAGTGCAATTAGCTTGAGGTAAAAGATTGGCAGACTATGATGTTCTGAGGTTACACAGTAAAATATGCCAGACAAAACACTGGCCCCATTTCTGATCTCACACTGTGTAAATAAGGAACAACTCTACTAAAATAAATGGAGTTTGCACCATCTTTATGCTGATGTGAGATCATAATAAGGCCAATTGACCAGCAAGACCTGTGATCTTTGTGCCTGAAAAATACCCTGCATTTTGCAGGCCAGATCATCAGCCGATGTAAATCAGTATAGCTCCTTTGACTTACACCAGATGATGACCTAGCCTTACAACTGTATTCATACAGTGACATCATATGTTTACTGCAGTCAAACTTGTTCCAGAAGGATCATCTCTGAGGATGAAGTATTTCTAAAAAAATAAATGATATTTCAGTGCAGGATATTAGTGATCAAATGGTGAATAATTCTGAGTTTCTGGTATTTTATAATCCACTAATCTCTCACCTAGAAAAGATTAAATTGCTCTCCTAAGTCATGTGTCAGAATGAAGGAAAAGTGCTAATGCTATTGCCTGTTTAAAATGTGCTGCATTGCCATACTAGAAACCTGAGGTTTAATTTTCAGCCATAGCATTTGCTCTCCATGCTGGCTAAAACCAACAGTGTACCTCATACAGTGTAGAGAGCAAATAATGGCTCATCCATTATAATACAACCTCCCCTAAGGGAAGATCAGCATTGACAAACTCTGAAGAATTCCTACCTACTCCTTCTCCGATGGAAAGACAATGGTTTCGATGACAGTATGAGGTGTGGGAGAGGTGAGAAGACTGCTTGTATAGATGTAAAGCAAAGAATCCACAAGGCTGTAAATGAAAAGGGAAAAGACAGCCTAAGAAAGATGTGCAGCCTTTGTTCTCATTTTATAAGTAAAATATATTTGGCACCGGTGAAGCACTTTGGAACATTAAATTGCACTTCCTGCTTTGTGTGCGAGAAATAAAACAAAACATTTGGCTTTTGATCTGAAGCACTTGGGGAGAACCATGTCACAATTTTACTGCCAGCAAAGACAAATTAACAACAACAATATTGAGTTATGGTTGCCACCTTTCTAATAACTGGTAAAGAGATCCCCCGAAGGTCCTGCCCCTGCAGAGCCTCTCCTTCACAAGCCTCCCATTCCTCAACTTTTCCCTGATGCCCTGCCCAACCCCCTTTTTCCATCACTTCTGACACCCCATCGCCCTTCTCCAGGTGTTCGCCCCAGGTTAAAAACAACAATGGACATTAGGGCTTGCCAAATGGCTCACACAAGCTGAAACCCAGACAATCCAGGTGAAAACCAGAAGGGAGGCAACCTTACATTGAGAAGACAGGGGAGTCATTCTATACAGAACAACATTCAATAAATTCAATTGTATCACACTGTTGTGTATAGCAATGCAGTAAAGAACAATGTCACAACACCATGTAGTAGGGAGATTAGGACCTTGCATTGGTTCTGGTTCCAGGAACATCCATGAGTGTACTTGTTCCAACTCTCAGATTCTAGGTGAAACAGTTCTTTATAACCTCACCTCCCACAGCCACCCAGGTTGAGAGACAGAGCATGGCAAGAATTGTTATCAAACTACCATTGCACACTGTAATTATTAGAGGCACCACCTATAAAATCTGAAATCAGTTTAGCAGGGATGATGGTGGCCTGGATGTTCATAAGAGTGAAGCAAGCATGGGAGTGAATTTAAAAAGATATTTGGGACTAACCAGACACCTTTAGTATCAACCCAGGGATTTTGCTTGTATGTTGTTCCCTTTCCCACATCTTTTGTGTGTGTATGTGTTATCTGTTTAGAGTCCAATTCTGCTATTCTTGTATATGCACCCTATTACACTAGTGGGGTTATAGATGCAGGATAATATACCCAATTAAGTAAATTGCCAAAACAGGACACAGCGATTTTAAAGTCTTTGGAGATTGAACTGTGCAAGGATTAGCACATTTTCAATAAATAAATAATGCAGAACTCTTATATTTGTCATCAGGAGATCTCTGAGCACTTTACAAAGGAGAGCAATATTATTACCCCCATTTTACAGGTGGGGAAACAGGCACAGAGAGGGGAAATATTCAAAGTCACCAAGCAGGTCAGTGGCAGAGCCAGAAATAGATTCTATTTCTGTGACTCCCAGTCAAATGCTCTATTTCATAGGTCACACTACCTCACTTTGAAGCACTCAATAAATAACGATCATACAGCCTTACTAGATGCTAGAAACTGAAGCACCACTATGCACTTAGTACAGCTGCCTGGTTCTTCAAGGCTTCCTGCAGCTCCTTGCTGCATACAATTGTTCTATATAAAGAGTTATTGTTTATATTGCAGATCCACCACCTGGTCTGAACACGGAGTGCCTCACAATCTAATCCCCACTATCTAAATCACTTAGGTGGCAATGGACTTGGGGCTCCTATCCCTTTGCAAGACTAAGTTACTCTTGCCCCCCAGGGCCAGCCCCACCACTTTAAGGGGTGCCAAATTAGATGGAAGTGAGGTTCTTTTTTCAAATAGAGAAAGAAAAGAAACCACATTAAAATGTTATCTCTTATTAAAAAAAAGTATCACCCTCTGATAGGAGCACCAAAATCATAGTTCACCTAGGGTGTCAAAAACCCTTGGGCCAGTTCCATTAGTCCCATGTCCCTAAGAGTTCTCTGCAGACCTCTCTGCTTATTTATTTGATTATTATCCCCAGTCTCTGCTGCTTTTCTACACATTCCCCACACACAGCAGAATCCAATTACAACATCTTACACTCATAGTCTGCATCCCCTGTATTTTCTCAGCAGTTTTACCTGTAATCAGCTTCTTTGTTTTGCTCCCAGTTGGTCATGTGGTTGCTACCTTCCATAGAGAGAGGGTACCTTGCGGATTGAGGATCTTTCCTAGTGTCCTCCTCTCTCCAGTCCCCTTCTGGCTAGGAGAAGAGGCTGCACCTGTATGTCCTACCAGTGGGATGTCAGCATGGGGATGGGGAGAGGATTAATATAAATGGATTTTCCTGTTTAGCAGATTCATCAAACCACACATTTGTTGCAATTGATCAAAAGAAGAAGTCTTCCACCTAAAGATTTCAAAGCAATAATTAGTTGTGCTAGCATAAATTAAGCCCACCACCAAGCTGAAGTCAAATGCATTTTTAATATATATGCTTTGTACATTATACATATTTTAATAATTATTGTTTTCCCACTCCTTGCACCTTAGCCTTCTGAATCAATTATCTATCGTGTGACAATTGTCCACAGCTGTAGGTGAGTGCTTTGAAATAAAAGGAAGCTCATGAGCTACATATTAAATTCACTTTGAGTGCTCTTCTGCACCTTGCATTCTATTATTGTTCTTAAGAGGTGAATGTGATAAATTCCTCCATGAGTTTGAAAGATTTTTCTGAGCAAACAGAATCTGAGGAGAATTTATGATCATCACCATGGCACTTGCTGTCAGTTTTAAACCTGTAACTATGGTAAACAAGCAAGGAAAACTATTCTATTCAGGGTCTCTTAATCAGTCAAAGTGACAATACTGCTGCTGATGGGGTAAGTGAGACACAGCATTTACCAAGTGTAATGTGAATTTAAGTGTTCCTGAATGGTTCATTATTAACAGCTGTGGACACTGACAGTCTTATTTATTCACAGAACTGACACAGGGAGTTTGATTCTTTGCTGCTTTTCACCTTGTGTAGTCTTTGAACATTCTGTGTGAAATGCTCCCATACCTGCATAGTAGCAATTTTCACCTACTTTGTACCAGAGCAAGTGAGTATACAAAATGCAAGGCAGTGAAGAATAAGGCTTGCAAGAGGGAGCCATAGTAAGGCACCACTTGACTAATGTGTCTCCAACCACATAAGCAATGGAAAGGTTTGATTCTCCTCTCGTATCAATCACAAGTAAGTCAGTAATCATAAAAGAATTACATAAGGGTACAAACTTACATTAGAGCAGAAGCATAGAATCATAGGGTTGGAAGGGACCTCACATGGTCATCTAGTCCAACCCCCTGCTAAAAAGCAGGACCACTCCCCCTAAATTATCCCAGCCAGGGTTTTGTCTAACCGAGCCTTAAAGATCTCCAAAGATGGAGATTCTACCACCTCCCTACATAGCCCATTCCAATGCTTCACCACCCTCCTAGTGAGAAAGTTTTTCCTAATATCCAACCTTGACCTTCCCAGCTGTAATTTGAAACCATTGCTCCTTGTCCTGTCCTCTGTTACCCTCGAGAACAGCCTAGCTCCCTCCTCTTTGGAGCAACCCTTCAAGTAGTTGAAGGTTGCTATCAAATCTCCCCTCAGTCTTCTCTTCTGTAGACTATATAAGCCGAGTTCCTTCAGTCTCTCCTCATAAGTCATGTGCCCCAGTCCCCTAATCATTTTTGTTGCCCTCCGCTGGACTCTTTCTAATTTGTCCACATCCTTTCTGTAGTGGGAAGACCAAAACTGGATACAGTATTCCAGATGCGGCCTGACCAGTGTCGAAGAGAGGGGAATTATCACATCCCTCGATCTGCTGGCAATACTCCTACTGATGCAGCCTAATATGCCATTGGCCTTTTTCGCAACAAGGGCACACTATTGGCTCATATTCATCTTCCCGTCCCCCATAACCCCCAGGTCCTTTTCTACCGTGCTGCTACCTAGCCGATCGGTCCCCAGCATGTAGCAGTGCATGGGATTTTTCCGTCCTAAGTGCAGGACTTTGCACTTGTCTTTGTTGAACCTCATGAGGTTTCTTTTGGCCCAGTGTTCCAATTTGTCCAAGTCTCTCTGGATCCTGTCCCTGCCCTCCAGAGTATCTACCATTCCCCCCAACTTGGTGTTATCCACGAACTTACTAAGCACGCAGTCTATTCCATCATCAAGATCATTAATGAAGATGTTGAATAGAACCGGCCCCAGGACCGTCCCCTGGGGCACTCCACTCATTACCAGTTGCCAACCAGACATCGAGCCATTGATTCCTACCTGCTGAGCCCATATCTAGGGTTATATTCATCTTCACACTTTTTCCAGTCCTTAGCCTCAGAACTGAAGCTTCCGACATGAATGCCTGTGGTGCCTACACTTATGGCTATATGTAAATCCTTCTGCAACAGATATCAGAGTGAGGCTGCCATCTCTCTGCAGCACATCATAGCTTTTTAATTATAATGTATAGACATTTCTACCTCCATGTATGGGCCAGCTTCTAATGAAGCTTCTCTTTAAATATTCTCACTAAAGAATTAAGATCCCAGTTGTATAGCTGCGTCAGTAGCAGAGCCTCCATTGATTTTCAAACACAAAATACATGCAGGGATGGGCTAAAGTACAAACAGTAGATTTTAAAAATAAATGTTTTAAAAAAACCCAGAATAACTTAACTAGAATGAGGCTGGTCTGGAACATGCAGGAATATCCTGTAAAAGAAGAATGGTATGTCAGTTGTCAAAAGGTATATGATGTCAGTGATATTTCCTTTCATCTGATCCTCAATCATTTTTAAATCACTGTTCACATTAAAAGCATAGAAGAGGTAGTGCAGATATGGTAACCGAAAAGGAGCACTTTTTTGGGGTAAGAATAAGTTTTTAACAGGAACCTATTTGCCAATGTTTACTTTGTGAAGGGCTAAGCAGTGTTCTTATGCTGAAAGACCAGAAGAAATAAATGATTTGGTAGTTTACAATCGATGCTGGTACTGACCTTAACAGCAAAAGCATTCTCCATTTTGAAAGGCTTGTTTTCACACCCAGCAGGTATTATGTATTACTTCTTGGGAAACAAAGATACACAGCTGAAACATCAAGAGTAGCCGTGTTACAAAATGTCCATGTTGCAGATTTGTGTTTTGGTTTTTTTTTCAAGCTGAGAAAACTTATCAAATCTGGTGGTGCAGACATACTTATTAAAAACCTACTTTAATGAACTGCCGACATAGAAATAGAGCACATTAATTGATACCCTTTATATTTTGCTGTAAACTATTTCCTATAGTAACCTCATTTTTCTTTTAAAACAGATCTGTATTGCAAAAATGTCTCTCTACTTTAATGAAAGCAGTGCCTTTTAAAAAAAAAGAGATAGAGAGGCTAGATAATAAAGCCTTGCAATATGCCTAGAGTGGAATTTGGAAAGTCAAATCTTTCAAAACATTTACTAGGTAAAACCTTGTTTCTCAATTTCACTGCTAATTGGCAGCTACAAAATGCATAAATTAAGATTGTTCCAGATGTTTGGTAATGATATTAACAGCTCACAGAGATGAAGACTGGTCCACAGGCTAGGACACATGCCTAAGTCTTTGGCCAGCTTGGTTCAATTCCCTTCTCCGCCATAAAGTTCCTGGCTGACCTTAGCCTTTCTGTACCTCTATTCCCCATTTGTAAAATGGGACTGACACTTCCATACTTTGTAAGACTATTGTGAAATAAATACATTCAGATACTACAGTGATAAGTTGAACTGTATTTATTCATTCTATCCAGAAAACAGGAGGGGAATAGGACTAATTAAGAAAACTACGTACATAGTTAAACCTAGATTCTTATTTTCACTGGAGTTGAGTGAAATCCTTATTAAAAAAACAAAACAGAAATCAAGCCATTTGCACTGGAATAACTATAGATTCCTTTTCTTTCTGTTTACATTATGCAGAACTGCCCAGACTGGAATGTGTCTGGACAGTGGGATTTACATCTGTATTTTTACAAAGAAATGCTTCAGGAATCAAAATTGGACAGGATCTCAAAAATGTTTCATCCTGAAGGCTGTTATTTACAGAAAAAGTCATATCAGCTAATCAAAGCTTTTGCACTTCTTCTTGCCACAAATATATAGGTATTCTGTGGGACAGAACGCTAAAACAGATGTTGAATGAGGCAGGTGCTATAGATTACTAGTGCATGGCAACCAACTTGCTCTTTTTCAGATTTGTGCACAAACAAATCTCAAGTTATATGGTGCTTTGCTCAGCTAAACATTCATATATATATATATGGACATTACTACTGATCCAGATTATCTGTTTTCTTATGTCATTCATACCAAAAGTCTACTAGATCAACATTGCTTTTTTTGGTGTACATACAGCAGAAACTGTACTTCTGCTGGTAGAATAGGATTTATTATTATTATTATTATTAATAATAATAATAATAATAACATACATTGTTTGGTAATGGCAGAATATGAAAGCTCATTCCTGAGTTCTCCTATTCTACCCCAATAATGTGCCTCACTGGCACATACAATGCACTGAACTTCATAGGGGAGCAAGATCTGTGATGGTTTTGAAGAAGTACAGTTAGCTGATTGATGACATTTCAAATACCTCAGAAAGCTGGGCTACCAACTAGCCACAAAAGCAGGTGAAAGCAAAAGCTGTGGGGAGGCGGGGCGTGGGGGGGGGGAGACACTATGGAGGCCAATTCCCTGATCACAGCTAAAAAGGGGAATAGCTGACAGACCATCGGAGAGAATACTGTGTACTAGAAAGGGGGACTGGCCACAGGACCTCCTCATAAGATTTGCCAGTAAAGCATAAGGATTTGTCCTGTGTAGATTTAGGATGAGGTTTCACACAGATTTTTTTGCTGATAATAAAATGTTGCAAAGTAATACAGATGTACATGGATAAGCATTTTGGGATGTTTATCTGAAACCTAATTTCTAAACTATTTCAGACTCAACCATCTTAAGTCTTGGCCCTCAAGCTTCAAATACATTAATCTTCAAGCAGTAAAAATAATTTTTTGCCAAAATTATATTGAAATTAACTTTGTGGCCTGTGATCAAACTGTGGTATTTTAAAGAGATTTCCTGAAGAATAAGAAACAATTACATCAGTCTCCCTCTCTTACTTTGATTAGCCCATCAAAGTTTTGTAATTATTATTTTTTCCTACCAATCTTCAACATGTTGCAATATCCACAGAGCACAAATTCAGTTTCTTTTTTGTTAGATTAACCTTAAGTAGCATTTCACTCTGGTGGAACAGATTTTCAGGCTCAGGCAGCAGCCCTCTGCCTTCTGTGAAATTAAAGCCAAGACTCCCCACACGTACATGGCTCTTATCCCATATTTATGTTGGATTGAACTGAAGCATGCTTGTTGCCTGGACTGTCATTGACACAGAAGAAACAGACTCTTAGAATCTGCAGCAGATCAGCTTTAAGTAGAAACCCACAGGATTTTATCGTTTGTCTGTCTGCATTACAACTGCAAGTATTTACAGGCCATGACTCAAGAAGCTTACAACTAATAAGGGTAACTTTCTAGCATCCAGGACATGGCTAAAGCCTCTGAGTTTCATGTTCTATATGTTTGGCATCTGCTGTTATGATAAAACCAATTGGGATTGCGTCTCTGGCACCACAAAAAACACACAAAAAAACCCAAAACACACCTGTTTTGTCATTTACTTTTGTTGTCAAATATTTACCCTGAAGAAAGCAATAGAGCAACAATTAAATAAGTGACAATTCTGCTCTAGCTGGTATAAATCTGGAATAACAACATGAAAGTCAAAGTTACAGCACATAAAACAAGTGTGAGAAAAGAATCAGGCCCTGATATATTTACCTATGACATTTTACAGGAGGGCAGTGTGTTTTGGCAATTAGAACAGGTGACTGAGGGAGTAATGTCTCATGGTTTCTGTTCTCAAGACTACCATTGATACAATCCCACCTTGGGCAAGTCACTGAACTCTGATCCTCACACTAATGCTTTGAAAAATGGTATTAATAACAATACTTACTGCATTGGAGAGTTGAGACTCTTTACTAATGACAGACATAATATTACATACTTGCACCAGTTGAAGAGGAGAATGCACAACTGACTTCTAGTACAAAGCCACAACCAGGATGATGCTTATTCTTTAAACTCTATTGCATATCCTAGAGATATTCCATGAAAAATGAGTACCGTTAGGAAAATGCATAAAAAGTAGAAGTGAATTTCAGAGGTAAGATTGACACTAAAGGCAAAGAAAACAGACTAGGTAGTTGACTGAAACAATTTTCCCTTACCTTGGGTTCTTAGTTTGAGCCAGATTCTTTAATGTGATATTGGAATCTTTAACAGCCATATAAATCCCCCAACCATATCTTAAAAGTCCTATATATTTAGAATACCACCTTACCCAACCTATGGTATTGCTGAAGACAAATGACAGTCACTAGAATAATATTTCACAGATATTCCTGTCTAGTCCAGTTTACCTTCTACTCTTTTTCAGACCCAAGTCTCACTCAGCATCTAACTTTGTGCAACACTGCATCATCAGGTATTAACCAGATCTTTCCCAATCACTTTAATGGCAAGTTCTGATTTAAAAATAACACATTAGGACCCTTTTTTCTGGTTAGGCCACTATACAAGATGATTATTTAGGGATTTCAGATCTAAATTATATTAATTCACCTTTTCTTTAAGGGGAAAAAATTCTGCCTGGGTAAGGATTCAGTTACTTCAGAGGTTTGATTTAATCCTGACTGAAATCAAAGAAGTCCACTGATAATTGTTTATTTAATTAGTTTCAATTACATTTTTTCCCTTTAGGATAGCACAGTATAAGGTCATGGCTTTCTAATTATTGCTCAAGCATAACATTTTCTTAAAGTAGTCCAATTATGATTCCTCTTAAGGACAAATATAAAAGATTTTGATTAATTTTTCTTGATGTCTTAGAAAGATAGAAGTCCTAAAGCAAATAAAATGCTTCTGCAGCAATCTAATTTGTTCCATTGTGCCGTCTAGTTTCTGCAATCTCTTTCCTGACTTTTCTTTCTCCAAAAGTTAGCCCCTCCATTTGTATTCCCCATTATATTGAATTATCTCTTATTTCACGAACAAATTACAATAGGATCTCTGGGAGAACAGGAGGACTTAGGTGCCTAAATGTTCTTTTTCTTTTTGTTTTCTGTTTGTTTCAGCTGTGCTCTAACTCTGTAGCTCCAGGGTTTCAATGGGCATTAGACACCTAAGTATCTTGGTGAATCCCACCATAAAGTCCTTGGGCACCTCCATTTCCACAGGTAAAGTCACAAATATGCCCAATTTTCAGTGGTGGGACACACACAGGGCTACCTTAGTTCTCACAGCAGCTCAGTGCCTAACTATACTGTTATTTCCTATACAAAAAATTGTTAGCCTAATTGATCCCTTGTATAATTCTGGTGGCTTCAATGCACATGTGCCAGGAATAAATTTGGACCTTATGTTTAAACTGTTTAGTTCCTTAGATTCTTTTAAATTGAAGGGAAAAAAATGGGACAGGCTGTTTACAGGTTTATACTATTTAACTAATTGCCACTTTTTATTTTCGATTGATTTAGGTTTTCAATTTGTTTGGTTAATGGCTGAAAAACATCAGTTATAATCAAAAGCTTTATTCTTTTTGTTATTGAAAGCAGTAAGATAAGTTTCACTGTGTTAAGGAAAAGGGATAATTATATATCAAGAGAAGGAGACCTCTCTTTGATAAAATGCAGAATACTAATCATGCTAACCATCTCTTCATTTGACATCTAGAAGTCTACATTATATGTCTGCTGATGAATGCCGTTTCAGACTGATCATTTTAAGCTGCTGAAAGTAAAGTCTTCTGCCATTTTTATGCTTATACGTCTGTACACAAAACCCCTTCTGTTGTTCGCCTCACAGAGGAGCATACAGCTCGTCTTACTGTAGAAAGCCTTTGCCCAGACTTTCAGCTCTGAGTCTCTGCCAAACAATAGCTATTCCATGATCAAAGCAGAGGAGACACTCACATTCAAGTTCATGTTCACTCTTCTTTATAGAGTATGAAAAAAAATACACTACTCTCACATTTAGCTGAAAGAAAAAATCTACTTCTTTTTAAGAATATGCTTTTCACAATATGGGTTTTCTGATCAACGATACCAGCAGCAGCTTTTGTTTTAAGCTTTCCCTCTATCACTACTGGAGAGGGGGAAAAAATGCTTCTCTTGTAGCTTTCTCGCATTACTTTTTCCAGTGATTTTTTTCATATTTTGATTCAAGAAATTACAGATCTGGTAGTCTGACCTTTGTTCAAAGGCTTTGAAAATTCAAGAAGATGTTGCTATACCACTTATGCTCCACTCATGTCCTTAAAACTAGTTCAGCTAGAAACATATAATTTTCTTTAAATGAAATGGAAAGAAAAAACAGCAGCATGAATTAATACCCAGTTTTCTGCTTTGGAGCATATCAATTAACAGCCGACCTATTGTTCCTTCCTGGCCTTACCACAGATTCCCTTTACTTGATTCATTTATCGATTTTGACAAAGGGAAAGGAGAAGGCCTGAAGATCTATCCTGGAGGAAATCCACTTGTTACATCCCTCCAATGGTTCACCTTTCTGCATAACCTGTTACCTTCTTCTCTCCTTTAGCCAGGTCCTTATCCACTTTACAATTTTTGTGCTAATCCCCATTTTCTCTATTTTAATAAGGTACCATGTTAAATGTTTTACAGAAGTTCAAATATATTAGATTTACTGAATTACTTTATTCACAAAATTAGCTATTGTGTCAAAGAAGGAAATCAAGTTGGTCTGGCACTTTCTGTCTTTGATAAACCCATCCTGCATTATATCCCCTTTTCCTTTTCCATACATTAAACTTAATTATTTTTTTCCTTCCTATTTTGTTCTTGGCACTTTGGAATTTGAGACAAATCAGTGTCCCAGTAACATGCAAAAATCCACAGATGTTTATAGAGAATGGTTGCTTCTCTTACACATGGGACCCTCCTGCAAGCAGTCTTATTTGGACCAGAAGCTGGATCCTGAGAGAAAAAAAAAGTAGTCTCATGCAGAAAAAAGCAAATCACAATCCCATGGAAGGCCAATTTCCCTCAGGAAGCTCTAGGAATCAACAGTCTCTGGATCTATCCAGGTCCTAGTCCTGCTTTCTCAAGAGAGGAAATAGTCTGCTCTCCTTCGCAAACATCAGTCTACTGATCTGAGCCCTCTCCTTTTACTTAGCCCTTTCATGTCTGACAAGAAGCACAGGTGTACTGGATTGACGCTGACTCAGCACAGAGCAGTTCATTAAACCTTGATAGGCCAAAGTGCGGTGAGTACACTGCATCATATAATCACAGCTCATCAATACAGACACATTTGCATACCATTTAGAAAAAAACTATTACTAGAAATCCTCTATATAATACTAACGTATGCTACCAGCATTCAAAATTATCAAATCAAAAATTAAATAGTGCATATATATTTTATTTTATAATAGATACTGCCAACTGAAATGCAACTCCACAAACTCCTTTTGCAGACTTCCAAGTAATTCAAAATGAGCTCAGCTAATACTATATATTAGTACCTCCTTATACCACCACCACAGAGATGACAATTAATAACCTCCGATAAAGCATTATTAAAGTTCAAGACTAGGCTTTTAATATTGAACCTTGGATTTAGGCAAAATTTCTTCCTTAGTGCCATAGTTCATTGGTTAAATATGAGACCACATTAATCCCTGGAGCTATGTCTACACTTACAAAGTTAAGACGACTTTGTGAAGTCAACTTAACAAGGTCGACTTTAAGTAGACTTAAAGTCAAACTTGTTAAGTCAACTTAACAAATTGACTACACTTTAAATTGATTTTGTTAAGTCGACTTAACAGCAGAGATAGCCATTGTATTGGCTTTAAGTCAACTTAATAAAGTTGATTTAGCATTAATCTCCATCTACACTGTTCTTAAGTAGAATTAAGGAGTCGACTTAAGACTTAAGTCGACCTAGAAGGAGGTGTTATTAATTCAACTTAAGCTTTCCTTAAGTCTACCTAAGGAAGTGCTTAAATTGACTTAAGAAAAGCCCATTGTGGATGCGACTTTGTTTAGGTCGACTTAAGAGTCTTTAAGGCGACCTAACTTGCCAGTGTAGACTCACCCTGGCAGAGCTATGTAGAATTTTATAAGGAATGAATTTGTCCATGGTTGGTGTTGGCCTCACCTGTTACCTAGGGTTATCTGAAAATAAATATATGGTAACTAATCTCTGTTGTCCAAGAAGTGTCAGGATATAATTCAATGGGGTCGCATTATTGCTGTCTGATAAATGATGGATACAAAAGAGTGCTTCCACTCAAAAATCTTTGATTTATTGAATCCAAAGCATACATCAAAACCTAATAGTCTAGAAGGATCCCTGATATAGTTACCAAAAGTCTGAGTTGCTATCAAGTGATAACTGTAAGTCTCAGGAGACCAACCTTCTTTTACACAACAGAGGAGAGGTGTGTAAGTGTCTCCTTCCTTGCAGAAGTCCAAAGCTTCTCCAATATACATTCTCTGACTAAACAACTTTTACAGATCACTGAAAACAAAATGACTCATAACAACTCCAACTGTTTCCCTAGCAGAAACATGAAACTCATTTTTTTTAACTTATTAGCAAACCAACCTCTCAGCAAGAAACTTACAATCTGACACACACAGACTCAAGGTTAGCCATCCTTGTTACTAATACTGCCACTGCAATGTTTTTTGTCTGCCTAAGCAAGGGCACCTTCTTTCTTGCTGTGTCGTGTCCTCTCTTCCATATCTGAGTAGCTAAAAGCACAAAAATCAGTTTATCTTGTAACAAATTGGCTGGGATTGGGATAGCACTGTTAGGAGAGAGGCACTGAATTTATAGTAATGGAAGAATAGTTTCATAATAATAAATATGTAGAGTCAAGAGACGATTGTATAAGTTAGTGGAAATTGAGAAGACAGCTGCGATCTTTGGCAAATGTTGCTTTTCTTAACTGCTATTTTGTGTTTGGTCTAAAAGCATCTGTATCACTGCAGACATTTTTTTCCCCTCACTGAAGAACCTTGTGTGAGAAAGTATTTATCCCCTCAAATTCCCTTAATATAATTCATGAAAACTTCCCAAATTTTGATACTTACCTTTAGAGCTCTAGGAATGAGGCAAAAGAAGAACACAGTGAAAATAAAGAAGACTTTAAAAAAAAAATTACTGTCATGTGAATGTTGTTCTGGGTTAAAGTGCAAACCAATAGTACACAGGTAGCATAGGAAATTCCACAGACTTATAGAAGCAGTCTTTAAGGACAGAAGGAACCATTATGATCTTCTAGTCTGACTTCACATTACTGGCCAACAGAGGTGTTGCTGCTGCTACGCTCCCAGACACGTAGCCCAGGACGGGAGATCTGAACCAGCCGCAGCCATGTGGACTGGCTCAACTGCAGAACAAGTAAGTGTTTGGGGGCCTTGGGAGCTGGCAATGACCATAGGGCCATGAGGAGTGATGAGGGATCAGGCAAGAGCCCTGGGGGCAGTGGCGGTGGCCGGTGTGGAGACTCAGGTGGTGACTCCGGCCTGGGGCAGCAAGCAGCTGCAGCAACTTGGCCCGGCAGCTCTGGCCTGGGGCCGTAGGTGGCAGCAGTCAGTGTGACAGATCAGCCCGGGGCTCGATCCACCTGGATCACGTCTGGTGCCGCCTGCAACGGGGTTGGCATTGGGAAGTGGGTAGAACAGCCAGGGTGGTGAGCACATGCCCCTAGTATTTTTTTGCACCTGTGACACACCTGCTGGTAACCCACATCTTCTTGTAGTATATTTCTGCTCTCCTCTGTATTGCCAATGTCATCCACCAATTTTATTAGCATTTTTTGTGCCAAGGTCATTAATACCAAGAAAGATCCTTGGGGAACCCCACTCGTAACTTTCCTCCAGCCTGACATACTTTTTGGTATGACCCATTGTAGACTCTCCTTTAACCAGTTCCTTAACAGTCCTTCAATTCTCATAATCATCCCTGCCTTCTCAAATTTTTAACAACTGTGGAACTATGTCAAATGACTAGCTGAAATCCAGTTCATTTCCTTGAAATGAATGTAATTTGTCAATCTGTAATAAAACCTCTCTTCTCCATTGTTTTTCTCATAACATTTCCTCTTTGATATTTAAATACGAGACGAAAGACCTTAAAGAAGGTGGAAGATTTCCTCAGAGAATGTCTCCCTGTAATCTTAAATTTATAGACAGTTTTTCCTAGGTTCCTGCTGATGATTTCTGTCTACTTTTTTATTGGTAATATAGTGTATATGGTTAGCAAAAATATTAATGTATAATAGAACAACACTAAATCTTCCACTGAACAGCAAACCAAGTAATTTTCATAAAATGTTTTGCCATCTTACTCAATTTCACAGGAAAGATTCAACAATTTAACATGTTTCCATATTACTAAAATGCTATGACTTTAAAAAAAATAGCACTTTAATTTTAAATATGTTACATCACAGTATACCAATGAATACTTTAGTCAGTATAAAGGACCAGAGTACAGTTTATGTTGTAATAGCTTGATTTGGGATGGGGTGGGGGAGATATGTAAATTCACTTACCAGTTTGCATGTGTTAGCAGTTTCTAATGCAGTGGTCCCCAAAATTTTTACCCCACAGCCCTCTTTTCCCAGTCCAGGTCCTCTTCACCCACAAATTCCCCCAGCTTGGACCATGGTTGGGGCTAAGGGCAGGGGCTGGGAATAAGGAAACAAGGGGGCATTGCAGGGGCTGGGGCCAAGGCAATGCACATGACCAGAGGCCACAGTCAGGCTGGGGGCAAATGCCACAGATGGGCCCAAAGCAGAACTGAGTGGTGTACTTCACCTGCATGGAAACTGACCTGAGCCAGGCCACGCCTCCCCTGAATGTTCCCCTGCATCATGCTGGGGGTTGGGTGTGCCCCACAGTTTGGAGAACTTTAATGTTATGCAGAGCCATTTGACTAATGTGAATTAGTGAATTCCTATCATATTGTCATTACAAATATAGTGGCTTACAGAACTTTGTAACAGGCTACGTTTCACCAAATAAATTATAATCAAAGTGCCAGATTATGTAAACTGTTAGTCATATAAAGTTGTATTTATATCTATTTATTTGTTATTTGAAAGCAATACTTGTGGGACTAAGGACTACCCACACAGCTAAGCATGTCTACATTGCTAAAGAAGGCAAATTCTTAAATCAGGTTAGCTTTGGTTAAAATATCAGTGGCAACTTCTAGCTGCAAACCTGAGTTAAAAGCCAAGTTGCCATATTTTAACTGCTATTGTAATCTGAATTAGCTAATGCTGGTGAGGTAACCTAAATTAAGCACTTTCCCCCCCATATAGGTTTACCTTAAGCATTAGCAGGATTTAACCCAAAGTACAGAAATAGTGCACTTAAGGTACAAAACTGAGAGGCTATGTCTACACTTGTAATTTTAAGTCGACTTTAACTAACTTAGTTAAGTCAACTTAGTGAGTCTACACTTAAAATTAAAGTCGACTTAATGGGGAATTTACAAAGTCGACCTAGAGCATCCACACTGGATATTCTAGGTCAACTTCTAGGGGCTAGGTGGACCTGGGAGATATCCACGGTGGCAGGGGGGACACTCCTTGCCCAATGCCAGGAGGCTCAGCCTTTGCCCCATTGTACATAGGTACAATGGGGCAAAGGGGGACAGGGATCCTGGCAGGGCATAGGGGCAGGTTTCTGCCCTGCCCTGTGGGGGGGCATACCTGCCCCCCCCACAGCAGGGAGGGCATTGGTGCAGTCCTGGGGTAGCCCTAAGTAGACTTAGGGCTACCCCATCTCTACACTGGCTTAAGTCGACTTTAGAAAGTCGACTTAAGCACTAAGTCGAAATTAAAGGAGGTTTAATGAACTCGACTTAATTTTAATTAAGTCGACTTCATTTTCCTTAAGTTGACTTAAGCAAGCTGCTTAAGTCGACTTAAGGAAACTGTAGTGTAGACACAGGGTGAATTAAGTCGACTTAAGCAAGCTTAAGTCGACTTAATTTACAAGTGTAGAAGCAGCCAGAGGCATTATTAGCATTCTTGGTAGGAAGGCTGCCAGAGTAGGCACATTTTCAAAATTGATTTTAAGAAGGGCACCATTTCATCTATGAGGAAGAGGAACAAAGTTGGGATCTTTTGGGAAGTTGGAGTGATCAATTCCAAGACAGACAAGTGAAGTTGTGAAAGAAAGTAAAAGCGAAGTGTTAACATGAGTGAAGTGATGGAGGAGTTTACTGATTGTAAGATGGCAATTAAATTCGACATTTTTTTAAATGGAAAAAAGGGAGCTTTGTGAACAGATTCAAAAGAAAATGGATAAGAGACAAAAAAGTGTGAGTGGAAGATAAACTAATGGCATCTTTTTGGCCATGTTGCAGGGACTGGTATCGCCCCTATCCCTGAGAAGAGTTTACAGCAATCTAGTCAAACAATTGAAGAGTTGATGGAACAGTTTTTACTATAAAGAGCAAAGCACAACTTTTGGAGACACAATAAAAGGAAAATTGGCCAGATTTACCCCACTAAAAGTGTTAAGAAATATGAGACTGAATATAGAATGAAAGAAGTATTGGAGGGGACTGCCATTAAACTGTAGTAAGAGAATGAAAGCTTTTTCTAACGTCAATCTTCTTAGATGACATATGATTTATAGAGATGTGGCAAATCTAATTTCGGAAGTGATCAATTTATAAGTATCCAGAAATTGGTTTTCACACCTTCAGCATGGATAGGATTCTTTAGCATTTTTAAGCCACCATGATCGGCAAAACAAGTTGTGCTGTATATGCACTCTAGATTTCTTGGCTAAATTAGCTGCATAGATTTCAGTTTAGTAATTGTGCACAAGGATTGTGTTAAGGCTACACTAGACCACAGCTTTCATTTGCTGTGTACCTTTTAAGTTACCAATTACATAACTACTAGTGTAGGTTTAAAGGAAAAGTTATGTTTGCCTCAGAGACCAGGACTAGGTGGGGCATTCTGCAGTTGTTTAGCAAGGGAATGGTCTGATACTTAAATTCAAATACATCTTAAAAATGAATCAACAAACGGAATTGACAAGATTTGTAAGGCTGCACATGTAATCACTCAGATGTGATGATTCAAATAACTACATTATGGTTGCACAAGTAACCTTTCAATTTAAAATTGGTAGGACATGGCTGCTGAGTAAGACCCCAGTTCAGAAAAGCATTTAAGCACAAATGCAACTCCATGCCAATTTAGAAGAACACTTAGGCTTAAGTGCTGTTCTGAATAGAGAAGCCCTTCTGAACTGAAGCGGTAATTGTGTGCTCTCCCTACCAGAGCCTCCACTCCTATCAGGACATTCTGTAGTGACTGTTCCCCCTCTAGGACCCCACTGGTTACACATTGACTTGCTGTCTCTGGGTGTGTCTACACTAACAAGTTAGGTCAACTTAAGGAGGCTTAAGTCGACTTAAACAAAGCCATGTCCACACTGGGCTTTCCTTAAGTTGACTTAAGGAAAGGTTAAGTTGACTTAATAACACCTAGTTTTAGGTCGACTTAACGCTTAAGTCGACTTTATTAAATTGACTTAAACCAGTGTGGATGGGGATTAGCACCTAAATCGACCTTATTAAGTCGATTTAAAGCATTAAGTCAACTTAATAAGATCGACAACTGGCTATGTCTACACTAGAAAAGTTAAGTCAACTTTGTTAAGTTGACTTAATAAGGTCGACTTAAAGTCGACCTTATTATGTCGACTTAACAAAGTCAACTTTGTGTCCTAGACTTCTGACCAGGTCAGCTCTCAGTTCAGTATTTTCCAGGCTTAACTGTAGAGGGTCATTTAGCAGCTTCCACCAGCAATTGAGCAGAAAGCATGAGAAAATGATAAACAGATGTGATGCAGGGCATGACCCTTTGCGGTACCTGAAAAATTACTGTTTGGGGTGTCCAAAGAATAGTAGAAATGTCTGAAAAAGCCTTAACTACAAGATGTTCCAGATGCCTAAAAATAAGCCTTAACATTTTGGTATGCATTACTTAAAACTGATTAGATTTTTTTTTTAAATATAAAACATAGGAGTTATAGATGTTCAAAGTATCGTTATAGATTGAGTGACTTGCACTAGCATTGCTTAATGTATGGAGGTGCAAGATAAAGTTGTTCATGCAGCAGATATAATGCCAACATTCTTGCTGAAATTTTTGATGAGCAGTACAATGATACAGAAATCAAAGATTTGGAAATGTAAAATATTACATAGCTACCCATGTACTCCTCTATGGCTAGCTTGTATTATTATTAAACAATTTGAGTAAAATACTTTCCCCTCTGCACTGAGCAAAGGGAATGCACAGTGTAGATGACATTATCTCCCTCCTGCTAATTTACAAGAGGTGGGCTCCAAGAGGCATGGGTGGGGTTGAGGAATGCATGACACAGCACATGAAAGTGAATGGTCCTGCTCTTGAAAGTGGCATGTATGCAGGTGATCTGTGTGTTCATGATTGTTGCAGGGCCGGATTAACCAGGCTGGGGGCCCTAGGCTGCCCCTATCACAGGGCCCTCCCACACCAGGCCCTCATGGAGACTTGTTGCTGGGGCCTCCACCCTGGTTCTGCTCCAGCCACTCTAGACCAGGAGGCGGACTGAGTGGTGCACAATGCAGCCTTCCAGGGCCATGGTCTGTGGAAGGCTACCCTGGAGCAATGGAGGCTGCACAGAGAGCCAGCCAGCCCTGTCTCCCAGGTGGAATGAACAGGCACTGGCCTTCACAACTCCACTCTGAGTGGTGGACCAGCCAGCCCAGGGGCAGGGGTGGAGGTGGGAACACTGAGCCCGGTCTCTGACCCCAGTACCCCTCCCACCAGCGCCAGCAGAGCAGGAGTTCTCTGTGCTCCAGTCCCACTGGTGCTGAGCGAGGCAAGGGGAAAAAGGATAGGGGTTTAGGAGCTGAAGCCTGGGGCTGCCTTTTTTGCCAGGACATGGGACTTCAGCCCCTAAAGCCCATGCTATAATCCACACCTGGATTGTTGGTACATCTCCAAAAATGAAAGAACCTACTGCTTCCCTCACAGAAAGTGGTGCATAAAATGTCATAAAATATGCTATAAATCCAGTCTCTTTTAAAACCAGTGCTCAGTACAGGACAACATCTTTTACTACTAGCTATCATCTAGTCATCTCCAACTTCTCAGTCCTGGAAAATATTGAAAAGAGACTCATTTTAGTTTTAACATTGAGCTTTCAGTTTGGGAGATGAGAGAGAAGCAGAATAGTCAGGGACTTTCTTATAAACTCTCCACAAAGGGAGTCTTTGAACTGCTGTGAGATCTAGAGGATTACCCAGACTTGAAGGTCAGAATATGATCATCTAGTCTGACCTCCTGCACAATACAAGCCACAAAATATCACCCACCCATCCTGTAATAAATCTCTAACCTATGAGAGAATTACTAAAGTTCTCAGATCATGGTTTAAAGACTTTATAGTACAGAAAATCCACTATCAACTGAGTCATGCCTCATGCTACAGAGGAAGGTAAAACACTCCCAGAGCCCTTGCCAATATGCCCTGGGGGAAATTCCTTCCTGATCCCAAATATGGCTATCAGTTAAACCTGAGCATATGGGCAAGACTCAACAGCCAGACACTCCAAAAAAAATTATCTGTAAGAACTCAAAACCACATCTAACGTTCCATCTCAGGTAATTGGTATACCCACCAATAGTAGTCAAAAAACAAAAGAACAGCAACAACAAAATGAATCAATTGCCAAACGAAACTGTCCTATCATACCACCCCCTACATAAATTTGTAAAGCTTGCTTTTAAAGCCAGCTTGGTTCTTTGCCCCCACAGATCCTCTTGGTAGGCTATTGCAGAACTTTACTTCTCCAAAGGTTAGAAACTACTGTCTAATCTCAAGTTTATTGATGGAAATATATCTATTTGATCGTGTGTTCTCATTGGCACTGTAATCAAATATTTCCTCTCCCACACTAGTATTTATCTCTCTGATGTATTTATAGAGTGCAGTCATATCTCCCCTCAGCCTTCTATTGGTTACGTCTAAAGAAGTCAAGCTCTTTGCATCTCCTCTCATAAGGCAGGCTCTCCATTCCACGGATCATCCTTGTAGCTGTTCTCTGCACCTGTTTCATTCTTTCTTAAACAGAACTGCACACAATATTCCAGATGAGGTCTCTTCAGTGCCTTGTATAATTGTATTAACACCCCCTATCTCTACTGGAAATACCTCATCTGATGCATCATAGGACTGCAGGATGGATGAAGCAGTTTTAGACCTATAGAGACCAGTGACCATGCCAGCAAAGATCCTATTCAGTGCTGCCTGCTGAGAACCAGCTGAAACATCTGAAAAACTCCAGGGAGCCAAGAGAAACCCTTTTCCTACCATGGGGTGAAAATAATATAAGAGGATCCCTTCTTTTTTTTAGGCCTATCAATTTTTGCAACACT
>ML685903.1:3726309-3761608 GCA_007922175.1 Pelusios castaneus
GTTATACGTACCTATTTATAGAAGAGAAATGTATGTTCTTCTAATCTCATATACTGTACTGGTTTCTGCTCAGAATCTGAAAACAAAACAAAACCAACCAAACATTCGCATTTGTACAGAGACCACACATGGAAAGTGTCATGCCTGAACAATGAAAGTTTCAGAAAATGTGTTACTGAAGACAAGAGGTCAGAATAGAAAACATTAACTCTTGGGCAGCAGATGACCATTACTATTTTTGCTATAATTTCACAAAATATTTAAAGCTGTGATTTTCTAAGAAAATAAATGAGAAGTTGCTCAGAATGTAATAGTCACATATTTTGCTTTGCAGCTCACTGGAATAACACTGAATACCAAGATTTCAAGAGCACTACCTTAAATAGCTAATATATTAACACACTTGTTGTTTCTGTGTAGTGCCTACAGTTCTTCTGAGCAAGGGATAACTCAAAGCCTCAAAAAAAGTCTTTTTAATTGGACATATGTCCTTTGATAGCGTTTTCATATAACTTTATTTCACAGGAACTTATATCTTCTTTTCAGTGTGTTTAAGGGGCACCATACTGCTTCTTGATGTTCCATAATTTGCAGGTAACTCACAGAATAGCTTAGAGCCTCACAGATCTCCTTTAAAATTTAATCAAAGGCCAAACAACCTTTTGATCTTTAGAGCATAACTATGTCTTAAAAAGTCACCCCAAACAACAGCACAGACTAACAAGCAGCTACATGTCACACTGACTTAATTTTGGTAAAGGGTAAAGGGTACAAACGCATGAACCTCATGGGCTTATAAGTTTTGTAAAGTTTTTTGAGCTATTTGAGAGGAGTGGTTGCAGTAAGATCCTATGTTTACTAAATATATGGACTGGCTCACTCATTACAAAAGTTGATTTTTGCCCCTTTTAGCCTTCCCATTTTCTTATCTCTTATTCCACAGTGTTTGAATCCAAACATCTTACTTGGTTTGCTGAAATAATTCTGAATTCACCCTATGACTTACCTTATCTGCATTTATACTTCCCCTTTCATTCTATACCCTCCATCCAATTAAGTGAGATTTTGCCTGTGAAAGCTCATGTGATAAATAAATGTGATAGTCTTTAAAAGTACCACAGGATTCCCTGTTTGTTATGTTTACTAAATACTTGTCTGTTATTAAAATCATGCCTTATTTTTCCCAAGCTACCTGTTTAAACAAACTTTTGAAGCCAAAGACAAATATGGTCCTTCCGAGGGTAAACTATGGATACTGGGCTTGCTTGTGCTCACTTAACCTGGGTAAATAAGAAACTTCATCACAGTAAATGCAGTTACCCTAATCAAAATCTGAAGTGAGAAGAAATTTACCTTTTGTATGTATTCACATGTGTATGCACGCGCGCGCGCACGCACACACACAATCTTATTTAATTCCTCTCCACACACAATATTCCTTTTCAGTCTTTCTTAAGTAAAATGTCAATCCAGTAATACTGGAGTTTGAACCAAACTTTTGAACATATTGGCTGAATTAATCACTGATGAACAGAGTCCCAAAGAATATGCTAGCAGGAAATCAGTGGGCATTGCCAACAACTTAAGACAACCTTCCTTCTAAAGTCAGTGAAGTCTGTGGATTTTAGCAAAGAACTATCAGTTCATTCTCCTCTCTGAGGATGAGGTATACCCAGCCAAGGCTTGATGAAATCTGAAAGCAGAAGAAGCTTCCACTATCAAATTAGTACAATGCTGAACAATAGTTTCCTGAAACACAGAGTGGTGTTCAACTTGCGTTAGACACAGTAATCAACTTTTTTTTTCAGTGCTACAGAATTATCTGTAGATCCTATTTCCTAATCTCCGTTAGCAAATGAATTGATTTCTTCTTTTTCACAGGGCGCTGTTTGAAGTGAGGTGCAACTACCATGTTAAATGGATGTTTGTTTCTTTAAACCTTAAGGTCTCTCTCTTGTACTTTAGTAGCATTAATGGGCCACAAATCAAGGAATGATCATACCAGACAGTTGTCTAGTGCTTTTCATGTTGAAATTTAAGAGTGCTTTCCACAAACAAGCATCATTAACCCATTCTATAAATAGGGAATTGAACCATTCACAAGTTAAGCAAAATGGCCAAAGCCACAGAGGCTGCGTCTACACTGGTAAATTAAGCTTGCTTAAGTCAACTTAATTTACCCTGCTTCTACACTACACTTTGCTTAAGTTGACTTAAGGAAAATAAAGTTGACTTAATTAAAATTAAGTCGACTTTATTAAACCTTCTTTCTATAGACCTAAGGCTTAAGTCAACTTCCTAGAGTCGACTTAAGCCAGTGTAGCCGTGCGGTAGCCCTAAGTCGACTTAGGGCTACCCCAGGGCTGCACCAATGCCCTCCCTGCCAGAGTCCCTGTCTCCCTTTGCCCCATTGTACCTAGGTACAATGGGGAAAAGGCTGAGCCCCCTGGCATTGGGCAAGGGATGCCCCCCACCCCCATGGACCTCCTCCAGTCCAGTGTGGATGCTCTAGGTCGACTTTTTAAGTTCCCCCCAAAGTCGACTTTAATTTTCAGTGTAGACACACTAAGTCAACTTAGTTAAAGTCGACTTAAATTACCCAGTGTAGACATAGCCAGAGAGAAGTAGAGAGAGAGCTGGAAATAGAATTACAGCTTTCCTTTCCTGAGCCCTGTCTTCTAAAATATTCTGCTTCAAAAGTATTGAGTCACAAGCCTTTCTATAGAAAATTGTCTTTCTATAATCTGTATGGGACTGTGGTAATGTTGGCTGGTTGTGACACTGCAGCATTTTTGCCTCAGTTTCTTCCATCTTCTTTCAGGCTAGTCCAGCCATAAGAGTGCCCTGGCCCCATGGCAAGACAATTTTGCAGAAGCCTACTTCCTGTAAGGTCAGAATCTTGTACCAAAGTCCAAAAGAAAAGGAAACAAAACAAAACCTTCAGCGAAACTGGACCCAGATGGCAGCTGCTTTGCCAGAGGCATACCACTGCTGTTCTATACCAGCCTCCTTCCTAACTACAGGCTTCAGTGTCTTGATCAAAACAAGGGCTCAAGGATGAAGAATAGTCCTCTCTCAATTAGGGCTTTGGGAAGGCTACTGCTTCTCAGGCCCTTAAGCCTCCATCCAGGCTTCTGACTCACCTCTGGAGCAGCCTGTGTACTCTGCTTCTCAGTCAGCTTCCTAGAAACAGGATATCCTCCCTCCTCTTCTCCCATTCTCCTTCATCCAACTAGGCTCATTCTACTCTAAATGGCAACAAACCCTGCTTTCCTCATGATGGACTTTATTTCCAATAAGCCCTGCCCCACACTACAGGTGTGAGTAGCCAGGTGGTTCCCCACCCACATAAACCCTTTTCAGAATGTGTGGGTGAACATCTTGTCACAGGAACCTTTCCCACGTGGCTATCATCTGGTGCAATTTTAATCCCTAAACTTGGTTCTAGATTTATTAAATTTTGTCACAATAAGTTTTAGATCTGCTAAAACTTCTCCCAGCATAGAACTTGCTATTAGAAAGTCTCTAAATATCAACTGTACTCATTTACTGCTTCTTGGCCAAATCACTTCATCAGTGCTAGGAGCCATCCTTTTTCTCATGCATATTCCTGTGCATTTAGTGTTCAGAGATGATACTGGGTTGACAGGCAAGGTGAACTATGTACTCATTTAGCCACAGAACAATTACCAATAGCATGGATTATAGCATTACGAACTTTTTCTTGCAAACCCGAGGAAGTGCTTGAAGCTCAACCAGGAGGGACCACCTCTAAGCGTGAGAGAATAGTCTGTCTATATGCTCATGCAGTTCTCATGCTTTCTGCTGCATCTCCCAATTAGACTGGTAATCATTTCTGTAATGTAAATAATTGTGTTCTGGGAAGTGAATTCTGACAACCAAACAGACTTTTAATAGGCCACCAAATGGCAACAACTTTCTGTAGCTACTGACCAGGGTTTAACTCAAACAGGCAGCCTACAGATGAAAGATATAATATCCCATTACAAATCCTTGAATCATCCATTCTTATACACTAGCAAAAGGGACTTTTTTTTTCCACTGCAGATTCCTGTGTTCATCCAAACACTAATAGGCCTGCTCACAAAGAATTAATTGACTTGACTATTACATGAACTCTCCTCTCTCCAAGTCAGCCTCAGGCCCTGATTTTGTATTAAAAATGAGCCATGATTTAACACAGCTTTGACCAGCCACAATGGACAGAGCCAAACAACATTTAAACTTGATTCAGAAATGTATGAGCCAGTATAAGAGAGTAGACATGAACATCAGCTATGTGAACAGAACAGAAACAGAATTTAACCATATATAATCATTCTTTGAAGCTGAGTAGATCCAGTAGATAGGGCAAGGGGTGAAAAACATTGATTCTGTTCTCACTTGCAGATCAGTTTATGCATTGGGGAAACTGAGGTATGCAAACTTAGAGTAATTTGACAAGGTCTCAGAGGCTATGTCTACACTTAGAAAAGTTAAGTCGACTCTGTTAAGTCGACTTAACAGAGTTGACTTAACTTTAAGTCAACTTAAAGTTGACCTTATTAAGTCAACTTAAGAGTCAACACTGGCTTTAAGTCAACTTAATAAGCAATATTCCGTGTCCACACTGGCTTTAAGTTAACTTAAGAAGTTGATTTAAGGCTTAAGTCGACCTAAAGAGGAGAAGTTATTAAGTTGACTTAAGCTCTTATTAGGTCGACTTAAGGAAGCCTTTAAGTTGACTTAATAAAAGCCCAATGTGGATGTGGCTTTGTTTAAGTCGACTTAAGCCTCCTTAAATTGACTTAATTTGCAAGTGTAGACATAGCCAAAGAAAGTAAGAGCTAGAACTAATAATTTAAGATGCTGAAGGCTGGGCACCCAAAAATTAAGACACCCCAAAATAATACTAATATCTCAAAATCTTGGAGTAGAATTATATTTTATGTAATTATTCATAAAATTAGCTTATTTTTCTTCTTTCTTCTTTTACAGTCCCTGCAATCAGTCCCTGCAATCATCTAGTACAAATTTTATTTCTATGAAGCAAAAAACGTTTGTCTTAAATAGTCAGAATGCTGTTATATTGGATGGGATTGAGAGAGAGAGAGAGAGCGTGTGCTATTATAAAGAATTCCTAAAGGAAATGATTCATTTTCTGCATTTTGGTATAAGTTTCTGTAAGACAACATGATTGGCTTTACTCAGCTGAAATGTCATATTTGCAAGCTGATAAGTATGACAAAAAAATTCTATGTTTTTCAGAATGATTATCTGTCTGGTGAGTAGTATTAATAAGATATAGGTCAGACATGTCTCCCTCATTATTTTTGAATAGTTTCATTTGCAATTGACCTTTTACTGATTCATAACTAGGTATTTCAAGAACGTTAAGCCTTAAAAATAAATAAAAAAAATTAACTGGTTGGTGGACCAGTGATGATGTTCAGAGGATTCTTTAATTAATCCTTCAAAATATATGAATAAATTATTGGGAATAATATCAAAGGACCTGATTTTGAATTCACCTTTTATACTAATATACCAGCACTGACTTCAAGGGAGTTACCTCTGATGAACATTTGTAACTCAGAGCAGAATCATACCCAAACAACCCAGGAAATGTTGTTCTTTATATTTTGTCATTTTTATTAGACTTCTGTGTGAAATTTTCATACAATCACAGGTTTACGTGGTTACACAAATGACCAAATTCTCTGCTCAGTTATTCTGTGAAAGCCTTTGAGACATTGGAATTGCACAGGGATAAATTAGGGCAGAATTTGGCCTTTTCTCTTAAATCAAAATATTAATTACCTGATTATGCCATCTTTACCAGCGTTGAAAACTGTGAGTGAGCCAAACAATGTGATCACTTGCAGAAAGGTTGTTATCCTACTCAACATGAGTAAGGGTGGCAGAGTTTCAATAAAGGAATGATCTTTATCCTCTGCTTTTATTCTGAAGAACGTCTGAACAGAGATGATCCTAGTTCAGAATAGATGCTGTCTGTCTGTATCTGCAGGTACCAACCGTTTAGGAGATTATTCACTTTACACTTGTTGTTGAATGTTCAGAACCTAATTTAAAATTACTCCATGTACAAGGGACAGAAAAACAGTTTTTCAGTTGTAATTTGATGTTCCTTTCTAAGGTCTTTGTTCACCTTATTAGCCTGTCACATTAAATCATTTATAAAG
Source organism: Pelusios castaneus (assembly GCA_007922175.1). Lineage (NCBI taxonomy): Eukaryota > Metazoa > Chordata > Testudines > Pelomedusidae > Pelusios > Pelusios castaneus. The sequence continues at coordinate 3,732,513 of ML685903.1, forward strand.
GCACACACACAGCAATCATATTCAAATCTGCTACTATGTTCAGCTCTGAGTTCCAATATAAATGGGCCAAACAAGTTTCCTCCTGATATCCATGGAAATTGAGGTCACATTGTATTCAGTTCCAAATATGAATCAAATCTGTAATAGAACTAGATATGCATTCAAAATATAGGGAGTTTTTCTTTCATATTTTATACAACACACTCACTCACACAAACACAAAATCTCTGTAAAAAAGTTTTATACTCAGCAAATAACTGATAAAAATTGATATTACTTTGAATGGCAACTTGCATAGGCAAGTCAGAAAAGAACAATCAACAAAATGTCCCAAAACATGGAATGGGAAAGACACTTAGCTGATTTTTTGTCTCTAGATTGTTTCCTGATATTTGGAAATTCCCATGCGGCAGACCAAGGAGGCCAGGACTTCAACAAATAAATTAAAAAATAAACCCATATTTCAAAAGGACGCAGGAAAGTATGGAAGTCCCAAAGGTTGTCTTGTGATCTGATATGTTGTCCCACTGGATCTTTTTAGCTACCTGCTGCCCAGAAGAGGTCTCATTAAAATTCCAGGGCAGCTATTTTGCTAAAAGCTGCATCAAAGCAATATTGTTTAAATTAAAGGCCATTCATTTCTATGCAATCCTTTCTAGAGAACTTGCAAGGAGAAAGGAGTGCTGAAGAGAGCAGTGGTGGACAAACATTTTGGCTAAGGGCCACATTGGGGTCTAGGTGGGCCAAAGAAGGGTGGGGAAAGGGTCAAGATTTGGAGTGACTGCCATGCTCCAACCAAGGCATTGCACTCCGGCCAAGACACCACACTTCGTCCAGGACGCCACTGCTGCACTCCAGCCAGGACATCGCTGGGCCCTGGAGGAGCAGTTGCAGCGCTCTGGCCAAGGTGCCACCGCTGGGTTCCTGAATTGGGAGAGGAATGGCATTTGGGAGCCACACTCCAGGGCAGCCAGCATGTCACCACTACGCCCTGAGCAGTGAGAGGCTGTGGGATGGGGTGGGATGGGGTGGGATCAGGCAGGGGAAGCGGCTGCTGCACTCCTTTCAGGATGTCACGTGGCCCATGTGGTAGAAGAGGGGCAGAGTTGGGCAGGGGAAGTGACCACCACACTCCAGCCAGGTCCAGTTGGAACACTGTATGAAAGGCCCATGAGTCATTGTTTGCCCACATCTGGAGTAGGGGTTAACCTCATATCATACAGAGTACTGAGGGTGCCTGTGTGGAGATCCCCTTTCAGGCTGGCAGGGAGCAGAGAGTGGCAAGATGAACTTTTTTCTTTTTATCTTCTTCTTTCGCTTCCATGATGTATGTTATGCTACACAGATGAGGAAGAACAATGACATCCTTCAAAAACCTCCTTTGAAATAGCCCAAAAGGCACCGACTGGCCAGAGGGAAAGGGAGAGCTCCCAAATCCAAACATAAAGAAAATATCTGCTTAACTAGAAGAAAAAAAAATACAATAAATTCTAATTCTGAGCATGAAAGTCTGTCTCAACTCCTGTCACACTGTGGATGTGAAGAATTCAGTGGGCTGTCCCCATTACTGATCCCAGATACTGTAGAAGTATGTAAATATGTTCTGTGCCCCATGGTATCAAGAAAGAAGGAAAACCTGGTATATTATCATGGGATGTGGCCCTCATAAGAAGTCCTATAGAGTTTAATGAAAGAAGAGAACCCTAGGTGTTTAGAATCCTCTGGCACGATTTAATAGAGAATGTATCCCTCCACTAAGAGTCAATTCAGTGGCTAAAAACATAATCAAATCAAAACAATCTGTGAAGGGTTTTTTGAAGAGTAATTTCTATAGAATCATATTGTTTACAGTTTTTATTTATTTTTATTTATTTATTTTTAGAAAACTCCACAAAGCTCCCTTTTTTGGGGTGAGAGGAATAGTGTAGAAGGAAACACACATGTGAGAATCAGTGATAGGTCAATGTGGGACACCCTGCCAGGCTTGCTTTTCTGCATATTATCTTGTTCTCCAAAGGAGCCAAGATTCATAACCCGCTAGGGCTTTGATGAGTACAGATGCTTGTAACAGAAATGGGTATTGTCAGAATATGTTTATTTATTAAGACAGGGTATGGAAACAACCCAAATATTCAGATGGAGATTGCATTATAATGAAAAGAGAAACAATATGGTTCATGTAGAATTTTGAAAGCTTTAACGTGTATGTAACTTTTATGTTGATCAAACAAAATAAAAATAATGACTTGGGGGAAAAAACCCTTTGGTAGTGTTCCAAAACATTCTCCCCCCTCCCCATCTTATTTATTAATATTAGATGTTCTGAATTTAAAGTCTATTTCCCTCCTACTTATCTTTTCCTTGTAGAATGCTTACATTAAAGTCACAGAGTGAAACATGGAAAAGTCTTTGTAGTTTGGGTGTAATGATTTCAACCACAAAAAATGCAAGATTTTCACACTGTAGCCCTCAGCACTAGTTATGAACACAAGAAAAAAAATATGATTTTATCTGTTTAATACTCATTCTTTAAATGGAAAACATATTGCTTATGTTAGATAGCTTATTCTTTGAATAGCTTTATAGCATTGGCAATTTGAAAATTACTACTGTAAACCAAAGTGTTTACTTCAAAAAGCTGTTTAAAATGCCCCACTAAGGCTTTTTTCATGTTGTATTTAGGATTTTCAAAGTTCATACTGATCCTTGGAAAAGATTGCCAGGTTCCTGTCCTTACAACCCCTATCACAACCTTCAAGATTAGAAATCCTGCTTTCCTCCTAAACCTGGGAGTAAAAGAAAGAACTAAGTCTCTGAGGGGAACTGAAAGACCAAGATACTAACCTTCTACATCTTAAAGTGATCAGCTCTCCCCTCCATTGGGGAGCATAAGATGGTGCTTCTTCAAATTGCTGCCTATAACAGGGAGACACTTCGAGGCTCTTGGATCTGTTTTTGATGGGGATTAAATTTTATTAAAATTGTTTTCTTGTGTATATTTAAAATTATGCTATAGACTCATAGAAATGTCAGACTGAAAGAGACCCCAAGAAATCATCAGCCTCCTGCACTGTGGCAGGACTATGACCATTCCCAACAAGTCTTTAGTCAACCTTTTGTTATAAACATACAATGATGGAAATTGCACAACCTCCGTTGTATTAACTGTATCTTTATATATATTGAGTGTTCTTAATATCTTCCTTGTTGCAGATTAAGCCCATTACCAATTACTACTTGTACTCCCTTGAGTGGACAACAACAATAGAAAACAATTGATCACCATTCTCTGTATAACAGTCCCCATTCATTTCAATGGCTGGTTAATTCAAACTAAGAAATTAGTTTGAATTAACATGGCCACATTGGCTAATTTGAACTAGTTAGTTAGAATTAATCCCTTAGTTCGAATACCCTATTCAAACTTATTAGTTCAAATTAAGGAAGCCCTTAAGTCGAACTAACTAAAGCCTAATGTAGCCATGGCTTTAGTTAGTTATAATTAAGCCTCCTTAATTAAGCCTGCCAGTGTAGACATAGCCTATAAGACTAAAAAACTCATAGGACCGGGAATATAATATGAATCCCTGCCTTAAATTATTGGTTCAAATCTAGAACAACCTAGAAATGACTGGGCTGTTTGTGAAATGAGTTAGTGGGTCTCAGTCTCCTTTCTAACAGACAGATTTCCATGCCATAACAATCATCAATATATCTTATTTACAGACATACCACTCAGGTAGACCTTAATGGCGACCCCTCCCCAGTTCCAGAAGTGATGACCACCCCCATGCCAGGCCACCCTTATCAGCATGCATGGAGGCTGACAGCTCGCAACACCCCCATAATAACCTTGTGACCCTCTGAGGGGTCATGACCCTCCAAGGTTGAGAACCCTTGTACTAAGGTAACCATAAAAGCCAAAGACTAAAAACCATCATAAAGATTGGGCTACAGCCTTGGTCCAAGAACTTCATACTTTGACACTTAAAAACATGACGTGGAGTAGTTTATAGCTATAGCCCATATTAAAATGTTTCTCTCTCTATTATCACTGTTCTGTGAATATTGGACTTTAGTGAAATCAACCCAGTGCAATAAATTCATTTTTCTTTCATATCTAATGATATAAACTCTCAAAAGTAGTTTTACAGCTGAATTATTTACTGACCTTGTTTATATCAGCTTTAACTTTATTAGCATTCATATTGGATATAGTGGCTTACAAAACTTTAATTAAGTTCCAAAATAAAGCACTGCTGAAGATACATTAAAAAAAAAGAAGACACTAATAAGTCAGTTTTCAGATAGAAAAAGAAAAAAACATATATATATATTGCTGATGTCCAGGAAACAAATAATAACAAAATCTAATGTATAGGCATTAGATATCATGGATGCAAAATATTAAACACAAATCTATTTGTAATACTTATGAACTTGATTTAAAATAAAAATGTTGCATGCACAGTACAAATGTTGTAATGAACTCCAGTACAGCTGATCTTTATAGTCCAGATGCTCTGCCTCTGTGTATTAAGAAATCTCCAGTTTATACCAACTGAGGATCTTACATTATTTATATTATAAAGCTGTTCCCCTACCTCTAATTATTTATATATGTCAAAACAAGTCTTGCAATGGAAAGAGAAGTACAATGAATTTGAAAGCAAGATTTGAACTTTTTAATTTATAAACTTATTTGATATTTCTGTTATCATTTGTCTTGCCAATTTGATCAGTCATAGCACAGCATGCTCATGTCTCTATATTTGTATTTTTGACAGTGTTTGTACAACTAGTCTAAAATATATTGAAAGATGTATTGGACTTTATTTAATGGAAAGGATTTTATGGAGACAACCAACAGAGCAAAGAGGGATATATTCTATTATAATGTGAGAATAGCAGGAATTCTGCTATTTTAAAGCTAAAATTGTCAATAAATACTGCATGAATCAAGAACCTATTTACAATTATCCTTATTTAAAATCAATTTAAAATCTAAAGCCTATACTAGTGCCCAGATTATGCCATAGGCACTACTAGGGATACATTTCAAAATTCAGCAGCTGGAAGAAAACTAGAGTTGCCTCGATAAATTATGTCTTGTTAGTAGACTTTTATGTACTGAAAGCTTTTATGTACTGTAATTATCAGTTAATAGTTTCAAGACATTTCAAAATAATCTAAGATAATCAAAATCTTCATGAAATGCAAAGTAATCGGACAGTTTTTCCCTTTAAGGAGGCTGTGGTCCATTTATTTCAAATATTATTTTCAACTACAGAAGTTGAAAACAAACTACTATCACTATCCATTACAATTCATTACACCTACAGTAGAACTTTGCGTTGATTGTGGCGGGAGTGAGGAGATAATGATACAACAACAAAGACAGCATGAAAATGAAAGGAAAGAGCTGTTTTCTGGACAGTCTTTTAGATTCAGCATTTAGAGCTATATGCAGATACATTCACAAAGTCAGAAGGCATAAAGCCTGTCACACATCTTTCTTAGAAGCTTCCCAGTTAAGTGTTATAAATTTATAGGGTTCTATCATTCAAATCCTAAGTAATACAGTAACCGGCTCCATGTTACTATCAGCTGAGTTACTCCTTAGAAAATGCTGCCACTTATTATGTACCTGTATTTTGACACCTCTGTCAATAGGACCATTGGTGATCTTGTCAATAGGAGCTTTGTTGATCTTTAGTAGATGACTGGCAATCTGATTTGGAGTAAATGCTGGCCTGCTTTGTTTAGATGAATATTGAGCTACATCTAGTTGATGAATTAAGCTCCAGCTTTTTTGGCTTGACTACATAAAGTCATGTTGCTTCCTCCCATTAAGGCTGATGAATGACATCCAATAATTCTGTAACACAGCCCACGATACCCAGATAACCTGACTCAAAGACTGCCTAGCAAGTCTGCAAAGTCCTTGTTCAAACATGGAATGTACACTGATCAGAAACCACATGGAATTGGTTGCAGTTGCAGCTTTAAAAATGCCACAATAGCAATGATGGCTTACATCTTTGGCAGAGACAATGTTTAATGGGATGGTGTGACAGGCTGCTCCCCAAATCTAGTCTGGTGGGCTGCTATGACCACTCGAACCCCACTCCTCAATCCCAATTCACCCCGCTCTGCTGGGTGACCACTCACTCCTGAGTCAGTCCACACCAGCCACCAGCATGTGATTGGTCCCAGGCAGTGGGTGTAAATCCACTAGCGAGCACCCACAGCCCCAGACACTACACTGGGAGCCACTACCTTACAGGGATTGGGACCCACTCCCAATCACCTTAGTCTCAAATCCGTCCACTTAACAAGGAACTGGATTGTGCCCAGCCTTCCACACCCACACCCTCTAAAGACCACACAGCTTTAGAGAAAACAAATACTAGTTTATTGATCAGAGTCCGATTTCAAGTGAGAACATGGCCAATCAAGGCAGAAACACTATAAATGAGTCAGGAGTGACCACTATCAAATAAAAGGTATAAACCGCATGCTACTCTAACATCTCTACCTAAATTGACCTCAAAGTCCAAGATAATGTGCATGGTGTTCGGCTGTTCAGTGTTTTACAGCCATTCTCTGCCTGTTTTCAGGCAGGGCCCAGATCTTACTTGAAGTTGGTTGCAAGATGGTGTCTTCCCAGGCCAAAAGCCTGCAGGTTCTCCCTCTCACAGTCTCTGTGTCTTTGTTTTAACAAACTGCTGACAGCCCCTTCCCTCACTGTCCTGTTGTGTGTTTGACTCTACTTCTACCTAAGCTAGGGAGGGCATTAGCATCCCCTTTGACATGTAGATCTCCAGCCACTGTGCTAGAGAGAGTCCTAAGAGTCCGAACCCTGTAACATGCTTCACATCTATACATACATGGTGCTGTAGGGATCATGTCACCATGGTAATCATGTGGAATATGATCTGATCATTCACAAAGGAACCTGGTATAGCGTATTTGTCATCAAATCACACAATTACACTGCAAAACTGAACAGAAAAGTCATACAGGTCTTGCCCTAGGACTGCACATATGTGCAACCCGTCACAGATGGTTACTACACTTCTTTCTAAATATTCTGTAAAGGAATCCCAAACTGTCATCCAGAAGTTTCATCTAACCTTTGGTACGCTCCTTATAACCAGAGGATACATTCCCATCTGAATGAACAACAGAAAGTTGGCTATGCTGAAAATCAGTAAGTACAGTACACACCACTTGCTGCAGGTTATTGGCAAGTGACACAATCCAGGACAGGTCTGGCCAGTAGTCCCTATTCTGACATGCTGAATGGAAGGTGCCATGCTGCTTCAGGTGACTGACAAGTGAAGGATCATTATTTGTTACCCCCTCCAACAGTTGTTTCCCGTTTAGGCCTGCTGTCACATAATCTCACTCAGTATGGTGACTATTAAAGTTGCCAACACACACTGCTAGATGCTCAGCTTTGGGAGTACTTGTGGATCCCATGTTTCACTTTATATACACTTCTTTCTTTATTTGAAACCCACCAACTTCAATTCAGTTGCAAAATGGTGAAGAATCAATTTGGATGACATCTGATATACCTTTTTAGATTGGATTCATGTTTCGCATGAAACTTAACCAATGACCTTAAATGGGAGTTCTTCTTTCAGTGTGATGTACGTTTCTTACAGATTTAGGACATCCACTAGAACTTCCTTTGAAAGGACACCAATAAGTTCCCACTTCACTGCAGACAACTGTTCAACATTTAGCTGGAGGACTGAAAGTGCTGGACCTATGGTTAGAAAATCATCATTCTGATCCTGTTTGAAAGGGTGACTGAGATTTATGGTAATCCTCAAATTCAATCTGCTAGTTGTGTGGTTCATAGTGCAGAAAAGCTTCAGCTGGGTACTTACGGAGGACATGTCTATGGCTATGTCTACACTTGGCCAAATTAGTCGACTTTGCTAAGTCAACTTAACAAAGTAGACTTTAAGTCAACTTTGTTAAGTCGCCTTAGCATGTTCACACTCAAAAGTTAAGTTGACTTAAAGAGGACCTTGCCAAATCGACTTAGAGCATCCACATTGGATGCCTAAATTGACTTCTAGGGGCTAGGTCGACTTGGGACTGGTTCACGGTGGCAGGGGGCCACCCCTTGCGAAGTGCCAGGGGGCTCAGCATTTGTCCCATTGTACCTGGGTACAATGGGGGCTGAGCAGGACAGCGACACTGGCAGGGCACAGGAGCAGGGTGGGCTGGGCTGTGTCCTGCCCTTTGAGGAGGTACACCAGGCTCTGGGTGTGCCTGCCACCCTGGCAGGGAGGGCAGTGGGGGAACTTTAAATCGATTTAGGGCTAATCTGCAGCCACACTGGCTAAGTTGATTTTATAAAGTCGATCTAGCCAGTAAAGTCGACTTTAAACGAGGTTTTATAAAGTCGACTTTAAATTTCCTTAAGTAGACTTAAGCAGCAGCTTAAGTCGACTTAAGAAAATTGTAGTGTAGACGCAGATTAAATTAAGTCTTTGTAAGTATAGACGCACCCTTAGTTGTGTGTCATCCCATAGCTGGCATGGAGACGATCTTCTGTAAAATCTGTGGAAATTGCTATGGGCGAGGAAAACTCCATGAGACTTTCCTTGCACTTCTTCCCACACCATTCCACACAGAGGCTAGGTTAGTTCCTTGTGGAATGTGTGATGGATATTTCCCCAAAGCAGTGCATATCTTGGAGATTATAGGTCACTAGAACTATCCATGTGGAGGCTCCACACCTTTGCATTAGTTCTGAAATGCTAGTGACAATGGCCTTGCAGGATCACTTCATGTTTATTACCTCCTGTGTAGTCCACTCCTGGAATTCCTAGTTAGGTGTCAGGCCTTCAGCAATCAGCTGTCATTGGGAAGGGACCTGTGTCCCATTCCCCTCTTGCTGCATTTTTTAAGTTGCAGAGCCCCATTCTGTACACTGTAATATCTCCAGAAAGCCAGTCTGCATGACCGTCAGCATCTGAGCTTTGCTTTTTCTCTCAGGGTCACAAACCAGTGTATTGCCAATAGTTACAAGTGACCACACAGGCCTTTCAAAACAAAGTATATTTATTTTAAGGACAAAGGTATCATAAATAAAAACATTAAAACAATAAAAAATTCTAGATGCTTCCTTAAAAAAAAAAAAAAAAGCCCATCAGGTGCATGGGGATTCTGGTAGGGTAAGGTCTTTCCAGTCATTCAGCGGGAGTAGTGCATCTTTGGACAAAAGTTCCTGTCCATTTGCACATCAGAAAGATGGTTCTGATCCTGTTTAAATGTAGCCCTTTATAACCTACAGTTCTGTTTTGCCTCAGAGTCTTCTAAAAACAGGTACAAATAGTCCCTCTCACTAGTCCTCAGGAAGTCAGTCTTCAAAGACAGCATTGGGATTCTGTGTTCATCAACCCTAATGATTCCAGATTCCTCAGGAACCCCTCCATTCCTCACTCCGTGGACCAGGAGCACACAGATATACTTCTCCTGAATTGATAAAAAGGGCTATGGATATGCTACAGCTCATACTATCTAGCCCATTTCAGGATTATGGGTTCATTGGCTTTTTGAGATTCTTAGGCATGCTTTAAATATAAACTACAATATCATACCCAAAGATGCTATATATGGTTGTGATATTTGTTGTAGTCCTCAGGCCACTTTCTGGCAATGGATCTCCAATGCAAGGATATCTTTAAAATAAAGGATCACCACCAAAGAAGGGGGTTTCATGGAAAAGGAGATATGTATCCTAACTCCTCTTCCCCTTCAATATGAGTTTGCTTGACACAAAGGCTATGTCTACACTACAAAAAGTTAGGTCGACTTTGTGAAGTCGACTTAATAAGGTCGACTTTGTGAAGTTGACTTAATAAGGTCAACTTTAAGTCGACTTAAAGTCTACCTTATTAAGTTGACTTTGCAAAGTGGTGTCCATGGATGTGGACTTAGTCCACTTTGTTAAGTCGACCTAACTGCCCTTAGGTCGACTTAACAAAGTGGACTCAAGCGTCCATACTGTGCTTAGGTCGACCTAAAGAAGGGTTAGGTTGACCTAAGAAGGGTTAGGTCAACCTAACCGGTGGTTCTTATTAAGTCAACTTAAGCTTTCCTTAAGTCGACTTAATGAACACTGGTGTGGATGGGGACTAAGTTAGGTCGACTCTAAGCCTCCTTAAGTCGACCTAACTTGCAAGTGTAGACATAGCCATAGTGCTCAGTCACCACCAGCAGATCTCAACCTGGAGTATCCTCTGTGGAATTACCAGATTCAGGGGTAGTGCTGCTGGTAGGGTTCCTGATCACAGCACACCCCTTTCAACATGAATGGGGAATTCTGAATGCATATCAGGGGACAACTCACCTACAACCCCAAATGAAGTCAAATGGGATTAAAGGTGCTCACCGGTTCTGAAAGCCACTAGCTCTGAACAAAGTGCAGCTATCTATGGGAATCAGAGGCACAGTATGTTGAAAGGCCTTAACCCAGATCAAAAAACATGGCAATGACCAATTTGGAAATACAACACAGATCTCCTAATTCCCAGTATTCTATGTGATCCATAAATACAAGGCTGCCTTCAAATTTTAATTAATATTTTCTTCAAAGAGAATAGTGATCTGTTCCACTGTTTTTTTAAACCTTAAATTATTTTGGACTAAATTCAATCTTGGAGGATTTATGCTTTTACACAGCTAAAAATAGCAGTGTAGTTGCGACAGCACAGGCTTTAGCCCCAGCTGCACAAACATGCTGGAGACCATGAATTTGTTGCTGAAGTCTGGGTCATCATATCTAGGCTATTATTTTAACTCCGCTAGTGCAAGTATGTCTATCCAAACTGCAATCACATTGCAGATTACAATGTAGACCTACCCTCAAGCAACGTAGCTTGAAATGAGATAAGACTACCATATTATTATTTTTATTAAAGTATGTTTTTGTAGCAAGTTTGTATAGTTGAGAAATAAAAGCCTGGAAGATGAACCTTAACTACAGTACTCACTGACTTTGCCATAAATTCAGCTGAAAAAGCATATATAATCTGAATTCATAGATGTCTTTTGAATTAGGAAAAGTTAAAAGAAATAAGTTTAAACAAAACCCCCAAATGGGTTAATAATACATTTTTGATAAACATCCACAGTTTACCCAGACTTTCCTAAACTAAGTTCTGCTCTGTTTCTTTACCCAAGTAAAGCATCTTTAGCCAGGTTCTCAGTTGCTGTAAACTAGCATGCTCCTATTGAAATCAAAGGGCTCCTGCAGAGGATCTGACCCAATCCTATCTGCATAGCTGTTGAATCCTCAATTAACCCCAATGTCATCATCTGCACAACTGGCTAACTGTATTTCTGAATTCTGTTTTCAACAATATCAATCAATGGTTATTTTTTAACATTTCCATGCCTAAAAATAGACTTGTCTGAAGATACAGAATGAAGCAAAATCCTTTTGATCATGTTTCTCAAAATACCATGATATATGAATAATTAGTTAACAAATTCTGAGCTGGCCAGAGAAAAGCAAATATCATAAGATATGCAGATATATTTATTATTTATTCATATAACAGGGATTTGAAAATTATTCCACTAGGTGTGTACCTGCTACACTGTGCTGGGAATCTCAAAGATTTCCTGGGGTACGTCCACTCTGGAGCCTTAGGTCAATTTGAGGACAATTAAGACGACCCCTACGGACTGTTGCATCCACATTAGCCACTTATTAAATCGACTTAAGCGCTTCCTTAAGTCAACTTAATAACACCACCTCTGAAGGTCAACTTAATGCTTAAGTTGATCTTATTAAGTCGACTTAAGCCATTGTGGATGGGGCGTGCCCTTAAGTCGACCTAATTGACTTCCAGGCCCCAATGCAATATGGAACAGCTATCCACAATGCACCACTCCTTCGTCTACCTATCACTTGCCAGTGTGGACACTGGCAGTCGACTGTAGTTTTCAGTGTGGACTCTCTAAATCGACTTAACAAGGTCGACTTTAAGTCAACTTAAAGTTGACCTTGTTAAGTTGACTTAACAGAGCCTCCAGTGTAGATCTATCCCTGGATGTTTAAGAAAAATAAAGCCCTTTCTAAGCAGGAAATACTCTGAGATCAAAGGATAGATCCTCAATTGGATCTATTCTGATATACAGTGCACTATCCAGCAATAATGTGGATAATTTCTATTGCCAGGTTTAAACTATGAAATGATGTTATGAGAAAGGTGGATATTAGGGGAAAAGAAGATAGAGGCTGGAAAAACAAATCACATTCTTCCATGCTGCTCTCAAAGTGCACATGATGAAAAATTAACAATGCCATGTTGAATTTAGGTTTAAACCTGGATGAAAATTGTAGCTCATTGTTCCTCCAGCAAAATCCAAGGTCCTATATGTATACACACACACACATTTTGATGGGCCTAAGATTAATATTAATAGTACAGCACATAACTTATAATAATAATAATAGCCATGTGTTAGCACGGTTTCCTGTGATCAGAAGCAAAAAAAAAAAAAAAATGTCCTTTAAAGAATTATTGAATACATTTGATCAGCCAGATCTGTAACAGAAGAGACACGTCCATCTCTAAATAATTGTTTCTTCAAAAACTGCCAAGAGTTATTTTAGATAATTAATTGTTTGCAAGATATGCTTTTGTAATAAGAAAGTAACTTTTAAAGGAGATGGCCATCTTGAACTCAATGGTCTGGTAAAATTTAAGGACTTCTATTCTGTATAGACACATTTTTAAAGTGCCAGTCCCGTAGATATTAGTTGTGCAATCAGGAAAAATATTATCTCTAAAGAAGTTTAGGAATCATTTCTACCTGGGCAACTTGATTAAGGGGGAAAAATGAATTAATTATGCAATCATAGAGACTGGAGATGGAAAACATATCTTTGATAATTTTGTCCGGCTCCCTAACAATGCGGGAATGTTCACTTCAGTAACAATTACTTTGTTCAGTTCAGTTTTAAATGACTTATCTTATGTAGCGTCCACTAGCTCTACAGTCTAGTAGACTTTATTGTTACAATTTATTTTTTCTCACTGATAATAAAGCAAGGTTTTCATTTGCACAATTTTAATTCCATTATTTATATACGATTGGAGCCATCTGCTTCTGTTGAAATGCTTCAGATACCTGTAAACAGTTATGGTATCCTTTCCTTCAGTAATCAGATAGCTAACATATATAAACATTTTAATCTTTTTTTTTTTTAATTAGTCACTACAGCACTTTGACAGTAAATCACATTTGTAGTTTTTTCACCTAAATTTCCTTCACTTGTGTCTACATCTTTCTTGTTCACTGAAGTCAAGTCTAACACTTAACTAGTTTGATTCTCATCCAACTAGCTTTCTCTGCACTGCTCTCAACTTATTAAGGCCAAAATTTAAGAAATAACCTTTAAGATTAACACATCAACACAGAACAATGGGTAACATTAAATATTTCCCTCCAGTGAAGAAAGATAATAAAAGAAATCAGGGATTGATTCTGTAGCTACTTCATGCATTAATCATCATGAACTTTTTTTTTTCCTCTTCAAGCACTTTCAGGAGGCCTCATCTGGATGGCTCTTTCAGGAGCTGTACTGACACAGGACAGGGAGGACTAGGAGCCAGGGCAGAAGAAGAAAAAAAAAATCCACATCAGAGCATATAGAGAGAATGTTAATATTCGAAAGAAAAACTGAGAGCCTCCAATTTATTTGTCTGAGCTATGCTCATTACTGGACCCAAAGGATGAAACCCAGAAACAAGAGAGTGCTGTAAGCATCATTTACAATCCTATCAACCCAGAACCATTACATAAACTCATTTCCTTTGACTCCTATTACATAGAATAAAGTCTATTGCAACTTCTTCTAAATCAGCCTAAGTTGGAAATCGACAGTTAATTTTTTTCACTTCCAAAAGGTAAGAACTGAAAGAGAGGTCACAAACCTGTGGCCTGGCAACAGCCAGTGCTATAGTGAACAATTGGAAGAGTCTGTGGCTTGTCTCAGATAGCAGAAACTAGATAATTCCCTCACAAAAAAACTGACTTCTAATTATTTGTGGTGAAACCTTTGATTATTCTGCCTATGAAGAAATACAGAATGGCATTTTTATATCATTATATTATACAGTAAGGATTAAAAGGTGAAAAGGAGAATATTTACAAAACTGCAGCTATCATTCATTCTTATAAAATAACATTACAAATTCATCGGCACTAGTGCAAACATGCATGGGTGTTTAAGTGCTACTGCTTTCATAGACTACTTGCTTTGAGGTTTAATATACAGAAATAACTATAAAGAGTATTGTTAAAGGGTTTTTTTTTTTGTTTTTTTTTTACTTGCTGGTAAATCTCCTTCCTCTCTTTAGACTAAAATGATCTCATTTTCAAGGTGTAACCCTGGGGAGGAAAAAAAGAAGGAAAAACTCCATCCTACTTGTGTAAGAAATGCTCATTAGTGAAAAGGAAGGACTCTAAGGGAAGGGATAAAGCCCAGAAACAAAAGGATATAAGATTAATGTTTGGTCCTAATTCCCCAGAACAGTTACAAACTGTGTAAGACTGAGGAAATATAAAGTGAATGAATACAAGATTTTGATTTTTCTTCAAGATAACTCTATGCTTCAGTCTTCTGTGCTAGATTTTTTTAAAGGTATGGGCACATAACACATATCTGCCAACTGAATGCTAAGTTCCATTAAATTGCAATTGAAAATTGAAAACTGCAAAAATAATGGGCAGAATGGTTCATATCATTGTACATTGTGAAAATGTACATCTAATCTTTTAAATAAATCCATCTCTTAATGTACACACAACAAATATTTATTCAAGAGAAGAATCAGCTTGGCAGAAAAAAAAGGAAAAAATAACAATAATAAAAAAATCCATGATGAAGTATTACAGCTATCATTTAACATTTCTGGATAGTAATCTTTTTGCTAGTTCCCAGCCCCTTGTAAATAGCAATCCATGCCTATCCTGGATAATAACTATTAATGGAGTTACCCTCCATTTATCTAGCTCTTATTTGAACCCTTATATAATCCTGACCTATATAACATTCTCTGCAAAGGAGTTCCACGAGTTGACTGTCTGTGCGTTGTGTGAAGTAATACTTCCTTTTGATCATTTTAAATTTTGCTGCCTTTTCATTTAATGTTTAATCCCATGTTCTCGTGTTATGAGAGGAGTAAATAACACTTCCTTATTTACTTTATTCACACCCATCATGATTTTATAGACCTCTCTCATGTTCTCTTTAAGTTGTCTCTCTTCCAAGCTGAAAAGTCCCAACCTTATTAATCCCTCCTATGGAACTCAAAGCTCCTAATAATTTTAGTTGTCCTTTTCCATATCCTTTCCAATACCAATATATCTTTCTTGAGATGGAATGACAAGATTTTAATGCAGTATTTATAATGTGGACATACCATAGATTTATAAAGAATAATATGGTATTTTCTTATGTTAGGGTTTTTGGGTTTGTTTGTTTTGTTTTTTGATTGCTGCTGTACATTGAGTGGACCTTTTCAAAGAACTATCTACAATCACCAAAAGATCTCTTTCTTGAGTAGTAACAAACATCATTTTATTTGTATAGTTGGGATTATGTTTTCCAATATGCATTACTTTGTATTTAATAAAACTGAATTTCATCTTCCATTTTCTTGCCCAGTCACCCAGTGTTGTGAAATTTCTTTGTAACTCTTCTTAGTTTGCTTTAGATTTAACTATCTTGAGCTGTTTGTATCACCTGCAAATTTTGCTGCCTCCCTGTTTACCTCTTTTTTCAGATAATTTATTAATATATTGAACAGATCACTGTGGGAACCTTGTAGATTCTTTACATAAAAAAAAAAACTAAAATTGGAGTGTCCTTAACAACAGTACTATAGTTTTCTTTGCAGTACCCTCCTTTCCTAACAATGCTACCACTAAAATAACTGTATAAAAACAATATATTAATCTGAGACATGTCAATCTGAAAGGAATTTGTTTCAGTATATTAATGATAAGTAAACCTCAAAAGAGCTTTAAACATTTGAATACTTAGTCAAAATTCACATACACTTGTATTCATAATTCAGGAAATTGGATGTTAAGAGTCTTTGTGTGATTTCCATCTCTTCCTGATTTCACCTGGCCAGAAATATCTATAAAAATAGCTTTTCTTTAGATATTTTTATTCCAGATTTTAAAAAAAAAAATCTCATAAAAAACATTTGGGATTTATTTCTATTTTAGTCAGAGTTCCAGGGTTTTGTTGTTGTTTTTTTAAAAAAAAAATGCAAACCACTTTGCTCATCCCTAGTAATTAAGAAATGAGATGAATCACTAGCTAATCATCATCAAAAAGAAAAGAACAGATTGCCCACTGTTCTTTGGCGTTGGGGATGTTGCATGCCGTGCAATGACTGGCAAGCATATTCTTAAAAATAAGAGCCCTGGTGTATAAATTAATTGTGCTATTCTTGAATTGGTCTCTTTCAATGACTGCATTTATTATCAGGAAAGAAAGACTTTGGAAGACTAGAAAGAATCACAATTTCCTCTTCTGCAAAATTCTCCACTACCCATTCAAGGCTGGATAAGATTCAGAATGAAACTTACTAACACAACACAATAAATGTAGCCTTTAAAACATTTGTATTTTCATATACAGGAAAACATTTTTTCACATATTTTGTGTGTTTTAGAGAAACTGTATTGTGACAATTATGTGTTCATACTGTCAGGAAGCCATTGTCCTTAATTATAGCAGAGCTGGTTGAGAAAAATGAGGGAAAAAAATGTATTTGTCTCTTCCTCCTTTAATATTTGCAACTAGCTCTGTAAACTACATTTAAGTATCATGTCTTAGGCCTAATTTTGCAAAGGGATTCCTGGAAAGACCCTTATTCTTGCCAAGATGCTTTTGCAGGAGTGGGGCTTTTGATTGCATATTCCTCAGACTGGGTTTTTTCTGAAGTCAGATGTTTCCACATGATATCGCCAGCTACTCTGACTTTATGTGCTTATAAGTCTGCCACTTCATATTTTCATACTAAAAAAGACCTCATAGCTCCAACAACGTAGGCTCCCTTTGTTGCTAAATAATGCTTCAGGGATATTCTTATAAGATATCATCTTGTTTTCTATATTAAAACATTAGTCTTCCATTTCCTCACTTGGAGGCATTTCAGACTGCTAGCAAACTGTTCTGGGAAATGTTGCTTTTACATTTTCATTTCTATGTTTTTTACTCCAGTTAGTTGTAAAGTGGAATTTAGTTATAGGTGGTGGGCTATTAAATTGGCTATTTTGATTGAGAGTTATGCTTTGCTTTGCACTACTTTGATCTGTATTTCATCATATTTACTCATATTTCTTTCATATACCACAATGGATTAAATCCAGTTTAGCCCCACAGCCAATCCAACCAGAGGGCCCAAACAAAATGTTGTTGGGATTAATGATACCACAGAGAAATATTGGATCCTTCTACTGAGCTATTCTGCCTGCAGAAATTGGTACCCTTCATAAAGATGCTGAGCAAATTTTGCTGACTCGCTTTGTCAGCTGCAGTTCAATTATTTCAAAAGGCCTAGAAGAAGGGGCATGACCTACTAGGAGCAGAAACAAGAAGATACTGCAGCAATTTCTTGGTCTTATCCAGGTTTAATGGGATAGTTTAGGCTGAGGTTTATGGGGTTGTGAGGATTCATTTTTTTATTCACTATCAAAGACAACTTTGAGAAGAAGGATACACTTGGACAGAATTTGCTGAATTGTCTCACTTTAACATTTCTGATATAATAATTTATCAACTGTATACTTAAAATAAGATCTAAGGGTTTATTTTCAATCTCCTAGGAGGATGGGGAATTGAGCAGTAGCAGCTGAGCATAATAGTAAATAAAGCACATGCCAATATGTTATGCCTTTGCATTCATCCTTTGAGTTCTGGGAAAGCAGGATGTCCTCTCCCTCTCACCTTTTATTGTTTATTGACTTGTCAGATTTGGCAATTTATTTAATTGAGCCACTGCTCCTGCATATTTTATTGTTGGGATCTGCACGGTTATAACTTATTGCTGAGATGATGTGCTTGATCTGAAAAAGAATTAACTTTATTATTCATTGCTGGTGATTATATATATGAGACGTTGTGGATGTGGAGGGAATGAGCAAAAAGCAATTTTTTATTATTAAAATGAATACCAACTGATGCATGCAATGTTTGTCAAATAGCAATATTATTAATTAAGAATCTCATCAGAAAAAAAGATTTTCTGCATTGTATTTCCACAAATAAACAGTCACTGGACTAAGAGATTGTATTGATAGTCCACACCTTTAGGATCGAGAGTCTGACTGCACTATTTTTTAAAAAAATATGTTAAATTAAAAGGTAACCATCTAGCTCTCATGATTGCAAAGAAAAACTTTTCAAAATTGAATATAGTAGGAAGTATGTCATCTATGTGCATCAACAGACAGCCTGAAACACTGATTCAGATGTATGAACTTCTGTCTGACATTAATCTAATTGGCAAGTTAGCTCAAAAGCCAGTCACTTTTTAAGTGCAAATGTTAACTATTTCTTTCCTTGTTCTAAGTTCACTAAATATGAATCATGAATCCAATATAGTGGTGTCTGCAAATATTTCATGAACCAAAACTTAAGGAATTCAAACAGACAACTCAAAATGTTTTTCAGCAGGAGCAATGTTTGTGGAGGAGTTTGTAATTTCTTTAATTCTGTTTTGTTTTGTTTTCCTCCCCAGTTACTGAAGACTGAAGTGTAAGGGTTGGAGGTACACAGTGAATGCTGCAGATGATGAAGTGAACATTTTAGTTCCAAGTTCCTTGTCACTGATGCAGATTGAATATACTCTTCCCTCAACAAATATGTGGGGTCATCCCTAATGGTTAAATCAGGGCTATCTAGAGTGAGGTGTGGCAGGGAGCACTTTTTGCCAGGGAGCTGTGGCTCCCTTCTCCTGGGGGAGCCACGGCTTCCTTGTCCCTGGGGGGAGCTGTGGGTCCCATGTCCCGGGGAGCTGTGGCCCCAAGGAGCCACTGCTCCTTTCTCCCTGTGAGCCAGCCCCCAGGGAGCTGAGGTTCCCTTGTCCCTGGCGGGAGCTGCAGCTCCCTTTTCCCAGGGGAACCCTCAGCTCCCTTCTGCCAGGGAGCTGAAGTTTCCTTCTGCCGGGGAGAAGAAGGGAGACAGGGCTCCCTTTTCCCTGGCAGCCATAGCTTCCTTTCCCAAGCCACGACTCTCCGTCGACCTAGCTCCTGCGTGTGTGGATGCAGCCAGTCGACTTAAGGTTTTAGGGTAAACGTAAGTCAACTTAACAGAGTGAACTTAGTTTTTCTAGTGTAGACATACCCCTAGTGCTGTTGTTTCTAAGAGCTTCTCTATTGACTCTTCAATCAGGTGACATAGCCAATCAGGAAATCTACTACAGGCCAACTATGCTTGTTAAGCTGCTCCACTGTAGGCCCTGGTTGCTGACAATGATAGCTTGGGGTAGCTGTAATATTGTAAATTCAATGTAATGCGTCTAGAGCACACTTCACCTGAAAGTCTAAATTCAATACACAAACATAAGTTATTGAGCTTACACCATTAAGTACCTTTTAAAAGCTATTTTCTGCCATACTGCATACAGTAGAGCTACCACTAGCCTGTCTACTTATTTATTTGCCCTTTGCTGTTGAGGTCCTCAGAGCAGGGATCATTCCTCCTTGTATATCTGGGATAAAATAGCACATTTTGAGCGCTACTAATACATATTAATAACAATGATAATAGGTCCTTGTGATATTCCCCAAGGTACAATCTGAACTGCTGTATCCCGTTACCCAATTGCTACTGGCACCCTGTCCCTCTATATCTTCTGGGTGGTCTCCACACCCATTTCAATAACTAGACTCATAGGCATCACCCAGTGCCACCACCAATGTTGGTTTCTTTACAATGCTCAGATACAGTTCTTGCTCCCAAATCAGACCCATTTATTCCAAGGTTCTGAACTGTTCAACCTTCTAGCTCAGGAAATAAACTAAGGAGCCAAGCTTCTACACTCCTGTCAAAGCATGCATCTCCTTAGTTCCTACTGGTCTGCTTATATACTCTCTCTAGCAAGGGAAACAGCTGTTCCCACTTATCCAATTAAGCCTGATCCTGGCTAGGGCCTCAATGCCTCCAGCTATACCCTTTCTCTGCTGTTGGGGCTCTTCTGAACTAACTTATTCCTGCCCAGGCAGACAAGGATGTGTGGGAGAGGGTTGACACAGGCACTAAGGGGCTTACCCTCTTTGTTACACTCCCCTTAATTCTCCAACCTACATGCAAAGTCACTCCCAGCTGAGTACGTGAATCCTATGCCAAGTTATCCATGAATAGATCCAGATCAATATTTGCATATGCTTCAGGCCTTGTACACACGATCACTTTATCGCGCATTAACAATCATTACTGCACGATACCAACAACAGCGTACACACGTGCAACAGGGCTGTTGCGCGTCAACAGCCCAGTTGTAGCACAATACAAAAACAACCTCGATGAGGGTAGTAGCAGTTAACGCGGAACAGCTGTTGCGCCTTTCCACTCGTGTGTACGCTTACCACGCAATGATTGGCCTCCGGAAGTGTCCCAGCATTCCAAAGTCGTCCTCTCTGGTCTTCCCCCCACCCACTCTGTGGCCGTGACGAAACAGTCCCCGCCCTGATCAGATTCCCAGGATTTTCAAATTTCTGATCTGTTTCACTTCCTGTTCTCTTCCTCATGGAGTGGAGTGCAGCTCCGATCTTCAGTAGCAATGGCGGCCCGTCATGGAAGACGCGAACCCCTTTGGAGCACGGCAGAGGTGCTGGACCTGATCAGCATCTGGGGAGAGTCTGCTGTGCAAGCGCAGCTACGCGGCAGCAGGCGAAATTATGATACATATGGCATAATTTCTCAGGCCATGTCAGAGAAAGGTTATGATAGAGACACTGTGCAGTGCAGATCAAAGGTGAAGGAGCTAAGAATAACCTATCACCGAGCGAAGGAGGCAAACCACCGTTCTGGATCAGCGCCTGCTACATGCAGGTATTATAAGGAGATTGAAGCCATCCTAAGTGGGGACCTCACAACCACTGCAAAGAGTCCCGTGGACACATCAGCCCCCCCCCCATCCACTGACTGCCAGACCCGAGCAGGATGAGGACGTGATTGATGAGGAGAAGGAGATGGAGGATGACCTGGAAGAAAATGCAACAGCATGTAGCCAGGAGCTCTTCTGCACCCCCGCTGAGACGTCCACCCAAGACATGAACTGCAGCGTGTCCTCTGAGGCAGCAGAGGGGGGTTCAGATAAGTTTCTCTTTCGTGCAGCTATGGCTCCTGCTAAAATACCATTGTCCGGGGCGGGGGTGCTTGCTGTCTCGGTCCCCGCTGTGCACGCTCTTTACTCTGCATTCATTAGAAGTGCATCAACACAAGCAGTGATTGTAAAAAGGTTTCCTCGATGTACCTCCAGAGCCTACTACTCAGGTTAGATGGGAGAGCGTTTGTGTCTATGCTCCCAAAGAAGGATACTCTGCCTCGCCAGCTGCAAAGCACAGCCCTGGGAACCATGGCAGCACACAGTGCAGCAGCATACGGTCCTTGCTTGCATCCGTTGGCATGTAGGATATGTATTCTAGCTGAAGGGGCACTCTGAGGAGAGAGATATCGGGTTCCATCTGTGTGCCCTGTGCAGAATGTTAGCCCCCTGTAAACTTTCTATTAGGACGTACCTTGTCCGCTTCAGTGAAGCATAGGATGTTGACTGCCCTGTCCCGTCCAGTGGAATGTGCTACTGGAAGGTTACATTGGTTATCTATGCTATGTGTTATTATTTTTTTTAATAGATTCGATGTTCACGAGGCCGGTGTCTACCCCAGATGACCGAATGAGAAACATTCAGTGGCGTGCTCGAAGAAACAGGGAGGATATGTTTCAGGACCTGATGAAAACAGCACAGGAATCCGCGAAGGAGAATCGAGCCAGGAGAGAGGAATCCCAACAGAGGAGGCAGAAACACAGGGACGAACTGATAAGCATCATGAAGGAGCAAACAGAACTGCTCAAGAGCATGATTGCTTTGTAGACCCAGGCGATTAATGTACGGGCTGCACTCCATACAGTTCAGCAGTGTCTGCCTCCCACACCCCGTAGTCCTTCAAAGAATTTCTTTGAAGGCCACCTGTCCCCCTGGTACACTGCAACATCCAGTCCCCCACAGAGCTACTTTTTAGAGACCCGCAGCTACACCTACCTGTAACCCCTCTCCCCTTTTAGGTTTTAATAAAAACAGTAACAAATAATTTGAAGAGTGGCTTTATTTGTACAGATTGAAAATCTCATAAGGTGCACCTGATGCGTCCTTGAAGTTAACTAGGGGAGGGCATCATTGAAATGGTCCCTGAGTGCCTCCCTTATGTGAGCAGCTTCTCCTTGGGCCCCCCTAATACTCCTAGTGGCTTGTTGTTCGTATGCTTCCTTGAGGCGCTGTACCTCCATAGCCCACCCCGAGGAAAACTTTTCTCCCCTACTTTCACAAATGTTATGAAGGACACAGCATGACGCAATCACAGCAGGGATGTTCTCCTCCGCCAAGTCCAGCCTCCCATACAAACAGTGCCAGCGCCCTTTTAAGCGGCCAAAGGCACACTCCACAGTCATTCTGCAGTGGCTCAATCTGTAATTGAACCGCTCCTTGCTGCGATCTAGGTTACCGGTGTACGGCTTCATAAGCCATGGCATCAGTAAGTATGCTGGGTCTCCGAGGATCACTATGGGCATCTCCACATCCCCCACTGTAATTTTTTGATCAGGGAAGAAAGTACCCCCTTGCAGCTTCCGGTACAGACCAGTGTTCCTGAAAATGCGGGCATCATGCATACCTTTCCCGACCACCCAGCATTGATGTCTGTAAAACGCCCCTTGTGATCCACGAGTGCTTGCAGCACCATGGAGAAATAGCCCTTTCTGTTGATGTACTCGATTGCGAGATGGTCTGGAACCAAAAGAGGGATGTGTGTGCCGTCTATGTCTCCCCCGCAGTTAGGGAATCCCATGGCAGCAAAGCCGTCAACAATCTCACGAACATTGCCCAATATCACTGTCCTCTGTAGCAGAATGCGATTGATGGCTCGGCACACTTGTGAGAGGGCTAATCCGACGGTGGACCTCCCAACTCCAAACTGGTTTGCTACCGACCGGTAGCAGTCAGGAGTCGCCATCTTCCAGACAGCTATCGCAACACACTTCTCCACGGTTAGGGCGGACCTCATGTTGGTTTCTTTGCGTCGCAGGGCAGGTGCCAACTCTGAGCACAGTTCCAAAAAGGTTGCTTTCCGCATTCGAAAGTTCTGTACCTACTGCTTGTCATCCCACAGCTGCATAACAATGCGATCCCACCACTCGGTGCTCATCTCTTGTGACCAGAAATGGTGTTGCACCATGTGCAGATGATTGGTGAAGGAGCTGAGCAACGCGGTGCTGTTGCTCTGCATGGCATCGATCAGCCACTGCTTCTCAGCGTCCTCGTCTGACTCGGAGCTCATTGCGTACTGAGCAACCAGCCGAGATGTATTTAGAATGCTGAAGGCGACAGTGGAGATCATAGCAGGATCCATGCTGTCGCTGTTGTGATTGCTCGCAAGTGGTGCGGAGCGTCACTGCACTGTTGAAAATAGGCGCGAGTTGCTATCGGCAACGAGGAAGACGCAAGGGGAACACAGTGCACCATGGGAAACTGAGAGTTACCCATGACGCTTTGTGTTCCTTTCCTTCATCCGAGGATTCCAAGCGCCGATTGAGGGAAAATTGAACTATGGGATAGGTGCCCAGAATTCATTGCGCTACTCCGCGATATTGCAAAGAATTCTGTTGCGTTGCAAGGAGAGACGTGTGTACGTGCTCTCCTGCAATAAAGGTCACGTGTTTTGTATAGCGCGCTTGCCTTGTTGCACTTTAATCTGATCATGTGTACATAGCTTCAGTTCCAGCCTTGTCCTCCAGAAAAGTCCATTCTGTACTGTTCAGTAGCACAATGGCCTGTAGAATCTCATAGATTAGTTTATTATTCCAACAAAGGGTAATAAATATGCCACAGCCATGTTTACCTAAGTAGAGATTTCATAAATTAAGCAAACACACATGTTTAGACAAAACAGTAGAACAAATTTTTTAAGCAGAAAAAGATTTTAAGTGGTTATTAGTGATAAGGCATTAGTCAGAACTGGCTGCAGAAGAAACCAAATGATAGAGATACAAACTAATTGCTAAACTTTACCAAGGCCAATAACAAACAGATTTCTTCATCCAAACACGTTCCACAGTTTGTACTGGCTAGAAAACCTCTAGCTCAGAGCCACTCTTCCCAGTTAAGTGTTGCACATTTGCTTTGCTGCTGTGCATAGAGATGGGGGAGGAGAGGTAATGAGGAGGTCAGTGCCTTTCCTTTTTTTATTTTGTATGGAGAAGTTTTTGCTGGACCGTGAGGTCAGGCAATTCTATGGCATATGTGAGCTGACAGCTGTCCTTCACCTGAATTGTAAACTTCTCCCTTGTTGGTGAATTTCCAGTTAAACAGATTATGTCCTTTGAGCACCTAACTATCATGCCACTGGGTCCTTGTCTTTGAGAAAATGGTCCTAGGGTGTTACCGAGAAGTGCAGCATAAAATAAATAAATAAATAAATAAAACCTCAGAGCTGATATATACTTTTTAAGAGAACATCGATGTTCTGTATATTATGTGTTTTATGATACCCCAACAGGCATATTTTATAAAAAATATATCATAACCATATAAAGGTGGTGAACATAGAGTATGCGATATTATAGTACTGATGGCTACGAAGTAGGAGAGCTGCTTAAACAAGTTTCATGAAATAGTTTCACAGCAACATGTTAATATCAGTGAAAATTTTCAGTGGAAAAAATTGAAATAATGTCATCAAAATGGACTTTTCCCCATAATCTCCTTTAATTTTCACTTACTTGTTTTGTTTCATTCTGATTTAATTTTTAACCGTTTTAAAATGTAATATTATATTTAGAATTTATTTTTAATATTGTATCTTGTTTTAATGATTTTTTTGTATTGTTACCCAAAGAAAGCTTTTCAATAAAATGCACTTGAACTATCCAGAATGGGACATTTTGGATAGTTTGTTCTACTGTGAGTACTGGCAATTCAACTTTTTGCCCTGATTCGTAGAGCCCTGCAAATCCATGGATATCCGCATTATATCCGCAGATATCCGCATCCGCAGATACAATGCGGATATCCGCAGACCATTTCTTGCAGATGCAGATGCAGATCCACATATTTTTATCTGTGCAGGGCTAGAGCTCTGCAAATACGCGGATATCTGCATTATATCCGCAGCCGCAGATACAACTCAGATATCTGCATACCAGTTCTTGCAGATGCAGATTGAATACAGATCCACATATTTTTATCTGTGCAGAGCTAGAGCCCTGCAAATATGTGGATATCTCATTCGCAGGTACAATGCAGATATCCGCAGACCATTTCTTGCAGATGCATCCACATATTTGTATCGCCTCAGGGCTCTACTGATTTGGACCAACAGGAAATTTGAAAATGTCAACATTTCCCATAGGATAGGAACTCTATTTTCTGACCAGGTCTATAGATTAGCAATTCTCTGAATATTGGTCTGCAATGGGGTGTACAAACCCCACACCTCAAGAAAGGAGTTAAAGAGCTTCTTAGGGCTTATGCAGCCCTACCCCACCACACCTGCAAAGCACTTCTGAGCTGGAGAATAAAAGGAGAATAGAATAACTCAACAAGAGGAAGATGATAAGAGAGGAATAGGACTATAGGTTTAGCTCCTTGGAGAGAAAACCGTGGGAGATTCAGTTTATTGTGGCCGCTGACACTTGGGACTTTACCAGAGCTGCTGAAGAAAAAAATACTTGGCACACTTAGAAGGTCTGAGATCTAGTTTGTTTAATGGATTCACTTTGGCCTTTAGTAGAAGGGAACCGAAGGAAGCAATTTGTGGAGATAGTGGTACGGCACCTTTGGTGACTATACCTCTGTTGCCTACCACTGGCTCCTGGATTGGAATATAGTAGTCCTGTTTTCCCCTACCAGCCTCTAGATGATACAGAAATCTACAGTGGTATCCATATAAAAGAAGGTTCTAAAGCCACAAGGATCAAGACCTTGAGACTTGGACTGAAGGGAAGCCTGAAACCCTTGCTTGACCAAAGTGCTATCCTGTACTAGACTCTTTATATACTCTAAAAGGTTTAGTCATAAATACATGAACTGTCCAAAGAACTGAGTCACAAGAGGGGGCAGACCATTGCAGGTTTGGAACATCTGTTCGCAGGGAGCTGTACTTAAACAAATATCTTGCAATGCCCATGGTTACCCACATGGGGATGCCTGTGCTGAGTGGATGTCTTTACATGATCCCATCTTCACAATTTGGATTGTGAAGATGGAATTGGATTCTCATCTGGATCCCTGAGACAGTTTCAGTGCTCTGTATTTTAGGCTTTCTACAGTAAAATTTCTGATTAGTACACATGGACTAATATATTGTTTTCCCATTCTGAACAAACAATGGAACCTTTAAATTGATTTTGTTTTGGTTATTAAAATAAACACCTTTGGGCTGAGGCCAAGTATGGGAGCGCTCCTCTAAGAAGAGATTTGTGACTGAATTGGTATGGGCACTCAGCAATTTTAAACATGATGTGTGGTCCCTGCATGCATGCTATAATGAACTGTTCATGTACATTCTGTATCCTTAAATATTTAGGCACTATGACTACAAACAGAGGCTATGATGTAATTTTAAATCATTTTGAGGAGGCACCAGGCCCAAATCCAAGCACTCTCCCTCTTGAAAGAAATTACCGATGGTTTCTAAAGAAACAGAACAAAACAATCTGCAGTTCATCAGCACAAATAAATGAGTGATTGGGGTGGGGTGTCTGTGTGTGTGAGAGAGAGACTCCAGACTCAGCTTCAGAGTTTTCAGAAGGAAGCTGTCACATAACAATGAAGCTGTAGTACATACAGATGGCTATATTTCCTTGTAGGCAAATCTGCACCTGTCCCATCTTTAGTAGAAAGTATGCATCTGTTTACTAATTACCCTTTCAATGCTCTCTAATTATCCTTAATTGTTCCCACTACAAAGCTATTAGATTTATTTTGTATTGGCTGGATAAAATTCATGTCCTTTTCAAAGTTTAAGTTTGTATAAATACACACACAAAAGTGGTTATTATAGGACGCAAGCAATTTCTAAAATCTCACAAAACTCTTATCCCTGAATTATTATAAAGTGTAGTTTTTAAATCTCATTTTTTTCATAATCGTAGCAATTGTTCTAGTCCTAGAAATGTCACCAATAAATGATAAATAACTGAAAAGCACTGATTTTAACCCATGGGAATTTAAGAAGCTAAAAATCATCTCTTACTAAATATAATCAAATTCTCCTGCTTCAGTCTAAATTATACTCTTGCAAGGGTCAGGGTAACCCATCATGTCCAGCATTGCACAAGTATGATGCAAAAAGCTGGTGTGCATTGTAGCATTTGGATTTATGTAATATTGCTTTTTCCCCCTCTCTCACTGTAGCTCTACCTAATGTCATTGGCTATGTCTACACTTGTAAATTAAGTCGACTTAGTTAAGTCGACTTAGCATGTCCACACTTAAATTTAAAGTCAACTTAGGGGGGAACTTACAAAGTCAACCTAGAGCGTCCACAGTTGACCTCCAGGGGCTAGGGGGACCTTCGGCAAGTCCACAGTGGCAGGGGGGGCACCCCTTGCCCAGTGCCAGGGGGCTCAGCCTTTGCCTCATTGTACCTGGGTACAACGGGGCAAAGGGGACAGGGACCCTGGCAGGGCATAAGGGCAGGGTGGGCAGGGCTCTGCCCTGCCCTTTGGGGGGGACATGCCAGGATCCCCCTGTACCACCCCCCCTGGCAGGGAGGGCAGTGGGGGAGTCGATTTAGGGCTACTCCAGGTCTACACTGGCTTAAGTCAACTTTAGGAAGTCGACTTAAGCCTAAAGTCGAATTAAAAGCAGGTTTAATAAAGTTGACTTAATTTTCATTTAGTCAACTTTATTTTCTTAAGTCAACTTAAGCAGCTTGCTTAAGTCGATTTAAGGAAAGTGTAGTGTAGACGCAGATTAAATTAAATTAAGTTTGCTTAAATCGACTTAATTTCTAAGTGTAGACGCACCCTTTGAGTCATACTATCAGAAAGGGACACTCACTGCTGAGGGCAGCATAAAGGAGCCAGAATAGGTGAGATTTGCTCTCCCCACAAAGCCTAAATAACATGTTCACAGAGATGTCCCTACAGGATGAACTGGCCCAGAGGGACTGACTGTAGATTACAAAGGAAAATGAATAGGATTCTAATCAATTTTATAGAGATGTTTCTTATCCATTAAAACATTTTACCCCCACAGGAAAAATCACAATAAGTAGGTCCCTGACCAGTTTAATTCTGAAAGACACCACCTTGGAGTAGCCAGGAAAGTTAATTTGCATTATCTTCTTCAGGGTGCTGGTTACAAAAAGAAAAGAATTATAGTTGAGGCATCCTTTCTTTTTGCAGCCAGCTCCCTATAAAGTTTGATATAGTGAGTAAGCTCAAAAGGGAAACTGACAAGAATTCTTGTACAGAAGTGTACTTTTGAAACTGCCTTTCACAGATGCCTCATTTGACAAATTGTTCTAGGGAGAAGTCTGTATACCCTGAGCCTAAAATCAGCTCTAATGGGGTTGGCCAAATTGTTCTCTCACAAAGACTTAGGATATGTAAGCATTTTCCACTTGATGCAGAATGATTATTGCAGTATTTTCCCTCCCCGATCAGATGCATGATGTGTGGCTAATTTTTAATATATGATTCATTCATTTATTCTTATAGGGAGGATTCTGAGAGGTGAACAGAATATATATCAAGCAAGGGAGTAAACAAGGCCTCCCACACTAATAGATAAATAAAATAAAATAAAATA
>ML685903.1:3761618-3903425 GCA_007922175.1 Pelusios castaneus
GAGTGAGAATGACCCATATCAAGGTTCAAGATACTCAAGTTTATTAATCCAAACCATGATGTTTACAGATACTATTAATGATTAAAAAAAAAAAACAACTTTAAAAAAATAGACAGAGGAATAAGCAGGCAGTTTCCTTCCCCTGGGTCACAATAACTTTTTTGACGAAGCTCCAATTGCTTTTTACAATCTCCCACATATTATCCATATCCATATCCATATTCAAATTATATTTTTTTAGTTCCCTTCCAGTCTCCATTATCTTATATAACTTTCACAATATTCATTCATGAAATTTAACTAGCATAACTGTTGGTGTCTACTATTTTCATATTTTTTTTTTCTGATTTGCTTATTATGATTGATTACTCAATAGTAACTGTGCTTATTTTAGTCAGGTCTGTTTGACTTGTTTTTCTGCATAGGAATGTTTTGGAACTTTGCAGTAATTTTTCCCCACCCACTTGCCTTTTGCAAATCTGTAGTTCAATTTAAGTACACACTATGTTAAAAAAAAAACCAAAAAAACAAAAACAAAATAACCCATTTCCCTTCTGTCCTTTAATTTACTCAATAATAAGGTCACTTACAAGCAACTTTTCACTCATATCAAGCAAAGTAGGCAAAAGGCAGCCTTACAGTCCAAACTTCAGGATAAGATACAACTGTTATAACAAGACTCAGTATGTAAGACCCCTGAGGCTAGGTTCAAGTACAGAAATTATGTAGCCATTTCTCTCTTATAAGTAAATAAGTGCATGTAGAAATTTTACATGAATATAAGTCTGAAATCCAAAAAGTATGCATTTCTAGCTAATTATCAGGGT
Source organism: Pelusios castaneus (assembly GCA_007922175.1). Lineage (NCBI taxonomy): Eukaryota > Metazoa > Chordata > Testudines > Pelomedusidae > Pelusios > Pelusios castaneus. The sequence goes on from ML685903.1 coordinate 3,762,446, forward strand.
GCACTAAATTGCTAAGAGCAGTCAAAGGCATGAGAGAAGGGAGGGAGAGAACGGCAAGTTTACCAGATAAATTTTCCTCCCTCACAAAGTTCTTTATATATGAATGAGTTTCAGCTGCTTAGATACTAAATTGATGAGTTCAGTATAAGAACCTATCTAACACAAAAGAGAATGACTCCTTCACACATTAAGCATGAGGGAAAGGGAGGCATTGTCTGGGTTGCTAGAGGAAGGCGTGTACCACTTTAAGGGTTAGAAAGATGCAATGATTTTGCAGCAGCCACTGAGCAGTGTTAAGGTGCTGTTATGAGCACCCCATAAACTGGCCGCCACCTCCCTTGTGATATACAGACATAGAAACTGTTTCTCCTCAGGTCACCCTTGTGATATACAGACATAGAAACTGTTTCTCCTCAGGTCACATAGAGAAACTGTTTATCAGATACTCTTCCCAGGTCACATACCAGATACTGTCCCCAGGTCACATACCAGATACTGCCCCTCAGGTCAGGTAAAGAACTCATGGCTGCTAGGCTTGTGACTATCAACATGTTTTATTGCACGTAGAGAACTCCTGGCTGCTAGGCTTGTGACTATCAACATGCTTTATTGGGACCCTGATTCGCTCTCAGCCAGCTCCCAAAGGGGTGGGTCATCCCCCTCGCCCATGTGCTGGAGGGCAAGTCAATCATGGCTGCTCTGCCCCCCCCCCCCCGAGGGGTGTAGAAGGCTCTGACCCGGAACCTAGAGAGCTGGTGAAAATTCCTTTGCACAAATAAGGACAGGAGGAACCGGGCAGACCCTCGCCCCAAAATTCCTGCTGCAGCGAAATCTGGCCAATCACAGCCCTCGGCAGGAAGCCGTGGCCTGGGCCATAAAAGCTTCCATGCCGCATGGAGCACGGAGAGTCTCCTCGAGTTAACTGCTAGGCCTGATCACCCTGCAGTAGGAGTTCCCCTGAGAGTGCTGGCCCGAGTCGATTTCAACCTCCGCCTTGAGACGTTATGCTGTTGTTAATCACCTGCCTGATAGTCATGGTACGTATGTGAACCCGAATTACCCCCCCACGTTTACTCCTCATGATTGAATGTGAATAATTCTTCTACCTCAGTTTTAACCCTAGGTATTACAATTGGTGTAGGTTTGGGGATTATTGTTATGTTTATTGTTTATGTATTGGACTCTGTCTTGTTATACTTTATCTCTGAATTATCAAAAGAGTCCAAGAGGAGGGTTTATTCTAAAGGTTTATTTCTGTGTAACTCATGATATGCTAAACTGTGAAGTAATCACCTGGGGCTATCTTGTTATCTGTGAAGCTGACTTCTGAGTTTAGTCCAGCAAGCAGCCCCACTGTTAACCCTTTGCGTCCCAAAGAGGGGACTAATAAAGTTTATTATTTTTGGCCACCACTTTAAGTTTCCAGGAGCCTTCGTTCTCCCATCCTTTACCCACTGTGGACAAGCAGGTGAGCATGTGGACACTGACCCATTCCCTCAGGTGACCAGAAGAGAGGGATAAGTTATATAAATGTACACCAGGCAGGCAAATTCCTCTTTTACCTAGACCAGGTAGAACAGCACACACCCACCCTTCCATTTATGAAAGTGGCAAAGAACCTGGTTAGAATCTGCTGTGGATATTGCACTAGTTGCTTCATACTTTAATGGGTAGGAAGGATTTTTTTTTTCTCACCAACAGATTGGTATAGACAATTCCCCCCTCCCATCTTTCCCACAGTAGATTCATAAGGGGTGCTTCGATGGAGACAAACATGAAATGGGAGGTAGGCTATGATGTCACAACTCATTATGTTGATGTGGGATGGATGTCCAGTGCTAGTACTCCATAGGTAAGGGATACAGCAATCAGATAAATGTATCAGTAAAGGATTTCAGGGAGTGTTTGTTAAATGAATAGATATGTTGGGGGGTAGGAGGGAGGGTCCAGGACTCCTATGACTGGAACTGCAGGCAACCAACCCTCCTTCCCCTTTATAGCCCATTTTAATCCTTATTGAGAGATGCAGAGGGTAATCAGATCCCAAATGTGGGCAGACAGGAGATCAGGGAGGGCAAAGGTGGGCCGATGAAAGCCTCCTGGGTATATATTGAAATGATCTTGGAATTAATGGGCTTTAATAGGTGGTGGATGCCATTAATCAGCCCTGATCCAAAATTACCCTGTTTATAAGCAAAACAGAGCCGGTACTCACCGAGGACATACCTTGCTCCCACTAAATAGCAGACATAACTTGCAAGCTTTGTGAAACAACAAGATAAGACTGGGGCAAAGGAATGTTGTAAATAAATGTGAAAAACACTATACCTTTTACCCACTTAGTAAGCTCAAAAGGTATAAAAAACTGGTTAAGCCCCTCCCAAATTGGAACCTTGTCATCAGGGCAACTGCCACGAGTCATCAGTCCTCATACTTTACACCCGCAGTCGTTTAACTGGGGTTCCCGTCTGCTAAAGGAGCATAAGCATTGGTGCTTTCCTATTTCTTTGCTTTCTTGTCTGTATTTTTAATAACTGCAGTTTGCTTTTCTTTTATCTTGTTTCCCAGTGTTGTGCCTACCGAACCAAACAAACCTTAGGGACTGGGCTATAGGTTGTATCCAGGGTCCTGTAACCTTCTTGTAACAACCTGCCAGGCAGTTAATAAAGTTGTGGCCTAATTAAACCACATCCAGCATGTTCTGGCTTCCTTCTGGCATGTCAGACAACAGAAAATGACACAAGAAACCACAAATGCTTCCCCTTTCCCAGGTGTTTGCATAATGAGGGATTCACATTACAAGTAAAAATTGCTAGTAAAGGATGTCATATTAGCCAATGAAATCTCTCACTTAGCTTGCAATTAATTTAGATACCAAGTAGCCTTCCCTTTAAACTAAAGAACAAAGGATGCTAAGTGTTATAAACAAAGTAATATTCATTTATTGTATTTAGAGTAGGTATGAAAGACTCTTAACTTGACTAATTATCCTTGTGTAACTTACCTTTACACATTGTTATGCATTAGCTACAGGAGGCTCCTCAGTTTTTCCTACTCAGCCAAAAGAATGGATCCTCAAAGTAGAATAAAACTTTGCCACAGAAGTTAACCATTAATTATTTTTTAACTAATTAATTATTTTTGCCAGCTTTAGAAAGGAAAGAATAACTAGTAGGAAAAATTGAGGAATATGCTGAAAGAATGTACGTTACCTTTCAAGGTACCAGAAACTCAATTGATATTTTGTGAATTATCAAGAATAAAATTGAGGAATTATCAAGAAGATAATTAATACATTGATTTGATACCCTTGTAATTGATACAAGGGTATCAAAAAGGTATGGCAATATACTGAATTAGGCAGATATTTCACATGAGATCAATGTTCAGGTGCAGTTATAAAGAAATTATAAATATAACATTATGGAGCATAATTTGTATTAGAATCTTAGAATGTCAGTGTTGACAGAGACCATAGGAAGTCATCTTTTGCTGACTTTACATTGAATTTGCTCATTTTACAGATAAAATAATGCAGGAAGGGTGGATTTCCCCTCTTAATTGCCAGCCAGGCAATTTAGAATTAGTTAGAATTTAGAAATTTGAAAAGAATTCAGTGTCACTTTATCTTATGAAACACTACCATTAAAAAGTCTGAACACAAGTCTACAATTTTGTTGTTTAGACATGAGCAGAAAGAACTCTTTCCAATCTATAATGGTTGTTGAAACATAAACTGTCAACAATATTTATAATGCTAAAATATAGCAATATTGTCTTTCAGAAATTAAGAAGTGGGGATAAACTGGATTTTTTGGTTGTGAAAAATTGAAACTTCTGTTAATATTTAAAGTATATTTGTGACATCAGACATGAGAATTTTTCTGAAACAGATATATTCCATACTTTAACACTGAAAAAACAAGAGTGCTCAAACATTTGTTCAAGCCAACTTAAAATGGTCTCATTTTAGACACAAGATTCTTAAAAATAAATAAATAAAATAAATCCACAATTTGCATGAGAAAGCACTCACTTTGTTAAAAAAAAAAAAAAAAGCATTTATTTTCCCAAATTCTAAATTACACATAAGAATATGTGAGCAGCAGCTTCTAACATTCTTAAGCCTCTTTACTTTCTTTTAAGTCAGTCTACAGTCAAAGTCATGTTCTCATGTTAGTGCAGTGGTTCTCATCCTGGTGCACATGTACTCCTTGGGGCACACAGAGGTCTCCCATTAGTTCATCTATATGTTTGCCTAGGTTTACAACAGTATACATAAAAAGCATTAGCAAAGTCAGTACAAATTAAGATTTCATACAGCTAGTGATTTGTTTATACTGCGATATATACTGTACACTGAAATGTAACTATAATATTTATATTCCAATTGATTTATGTTATAATTATATAGTAACATGAGAAAGTGAGCAATTTTTCAGCAATACTGTGCAGTTACTCTTTTGTATTTTTATGTCTGATTTTGTAAGCAAGACACTTTTAAAAGAGGTGAAACTTGGGGTACCTAAGACAAACCAGATTCCTGAAAAGGGGCACTGTAGTAGAAAAGGTTGAAAGCCACTGTGCAAGTAGTTCTTTTATGTTAGTAGTTCTCTTTTTTATTTACTTTTTTAATTAACTCAAAATAAAAAGTCATTTAGGTAAATGGCTTATCAGCAGACAGTCAGAGAAGAGAAGGAGCAATAAGTGCAAGTCTATAGAAGCTAAATAATGTTAAATATAGACACCATTTTTGGCTTCCCAAGAATCTTTTCCTTTGTCTTTTAGAACCTTTGGCTTTGTTTAGTTCTCCTTGTTCTCCCAAGAGTCTGAGTCTCCTCTGATGTCAAAGGAATTTTAACTATTGAAATCAACAGCAGCAGGCTTGGACCCTCAACACCAGGTCACTGAGGAGCAAATTCTACGGATCTGCACTGCCATCTTTGAGGGAACGAGCAGAGCAATCACCCTGGGCCCTGCAGTTTCATGGGCCCCTACTGCTCCTCTGCCCCCTCTCTGCTGCCTTCAGTGCAAAGCTGAAGACAAGGGGTGGAGCGAGAGTGTGGAGCCCTGCCTCTGGGCAGGGGACCCCATTGGCCGATTGGCCTTGGATCCCCACCTTTCCCGAAGGATGTCCCTGCAGATCTGACTCCCAGAATCTGTTATTGAAGTACATGACAGTTTTTTTTTTCCCTACAGAATCAGTTCTAGAATCTCCAAAATCTCATTTTAATAGCGAGAAGAAACTGCACAAAAGGCTCTACTATGACTGGATACTGTTTTGCAAAGGCAGTATGAACAGTTGATAATATACTAAATGTCTAGATTTTAACAACCATTAACTAAACTGTCCCTTGCTTTGTATAACTAAGACAAATTTTAAGGAGTCTTCCTGCCAATTTGCACATATGTGCAGGCACCAGGTAAAGTTCCAATACTTATGGCCTCAGCAAGAGTTTTCATGCAGCAGCTTTAAACTCATAGGATTTGAAGGGACAACAATGAAGCTTTATTTGGCAGACTATAGAGCAGATTGGGCTGCACAGGGGGAAAGAAAGCATCCTGTAAGCATACTGTGAGTGGATAGGGTGACCAGATGTCTCTATTTTATAGGGATAGTTCTCATATATGGGGTTTTCCTCATATAGGCACCTATTATCCAAAAATCCCTGGTCTGATTTTTCATACATTATGTCTGGTTACCCTAACCCCAGGACTTTCAGAGATATTATGCCATCTCATACTCCTCTGGAGGGAGCTGCCAATAGGTATTCGTTCTCCACCACCACCCTGTTACTCAATCATCCTCTCTAATGCACACACACAAATACCGAGAGAGTACACAATGGCTTAATGCCACAGTCTTGCAATTAATTTGTATACATTATCTGAAATTTAGCATCAACATGATTACATCAGACATTAACATTAAAAATTCAGAGCAGGTAATTTAAGCTGAAAACAAAAGGGAAATTGTTCAAATATAGGGAAAAATAATACCAGGAGAAAAGCAATATATTTTGAGAAATTTGAGAAATTATGAATTGATAATTATTAGGTTTACATTGACATCTGCCTTAAGGCTGCTGGAGTCATTTCAAACTGCCAGATATAAAATACAAATCTGTTCAGTTCATAAGTATGCAGTCAAAACAAGGACAGTGAAGTCTTTGCAGAAAGGTAGACATTGAAATATAAATTACCTTCCAAATACATGTCTGATTCAACTAATCGAATTCACAATGCACAACAAATTCCATTAAAGATATTGAAGTGTCACTCAAAACCGGATAAGCAGATGAAATGTTCTTGTAAATCAAAATACTTTACCCTCACTGTATTACTTATTTTGTATATGTTCTTTTAAATATATTTAGATTTTATAGTCAAAATATGTAACTAATGCCTTAAAAACAATTTCTAAATATGTGGCTTATTTTTAAAAAGAAATAAAACAAAACAAAACAAAAATTGAAAATGCAGTTTTGGAAGAAAGTCATCAACACTTCCTTATAGAAAACTAAATTTTCACAGGAACAGCCAAGAGTAGGGAATAAATATATATTATCTGTACCTCAGAGTTGCAGAGGCTATGTACACACTACAAACTTGTCCCTCAATAAAAGCCATTGCAGGACAAGAAAAGCGCTATATTTATAGTGCTTTGGTGTGTACACACCTGCTACTTGAATCGCAAAGGAGCGTTCACTGTGTGAACGCTCCTTTGTGATACAAGAGCAGTGCATGGTGGGCACCTGTCCCACCATGCACTGTCCACAACCCACAGCTGGGGCGCCGTCGCCACGGGAAGCCCTGCAGCCCCCTAGCTCAGCCCGGGGCTTTAGGTGGTGGTGGGAGTCCCTGCCACCACCCGAAGCCCTGGGGCTCAGCGAGGGGGGTGGCCCGAACCCTAGCTCAGCCCCGGGGCTGAGCTAGGGTTCGGGCCACCACACTTGAAGCCCCAGGGCTGAGCTAGGGGCTGCAGGGCTTCGGGTGGCAGCGGGAGCTGCAGCATTGCCGCCACCCAAAGCCCTGGAGTCCCCTAGCTCAGCCCGAGGCTGAGCTAAGGGGGTGGCCCAAACACCTGAACAATCCGTGGTAGTTAAATACTGTAAAGAAACACAGAAGTCCAGGAATATTGACTCACATTTTTAGACAAATTTGCATTAGCAGGGTTTGTTTACCATTCCTGTTCACTTTTTGCAAATAATTTCTCAACTAGTTTACTGGCGGGTTTGCCAATACTGTGAATTTTGTCATATTTTGAGTCAAACTATTTAAAGAAAGTGAAGTTTGAATTTATGAGCATGGGCCAAGATTTTCAAGAGTGCTAGTGAGTTTGTGTCACTCAATTTTGGGGCACCCAACTTGACACACTGAATAACCTGATTTTCAGAGAGCCCAGTACAGTTCAATTTTAAAATTGCATCCTCTGAAAGAGACAAAAACCTGGGTACTACAAATTGAGACAGTCAAGTTCAGTAGTAACTTCTGATAATGAAAAACACAAATATAACTTGACCTATGTGCTGATTACAATTCAGATTTCAAAAAATGACTACTCAGATCAGATTCAAGCCAGGAATTAGTTACAGAGATAATTTCTAATAACTAAATTTGAAAAGAATAATAATCTGTTTGAAGAAAAATATTTTTTATTATAAATTATTCTCCCTGATTTATACATTAAGGACCTGAGGTTACTTTAGGCACCTCTGTTTTTGCTTTTATTTCTTCTCCCAAGTAATGCCTTACATTTTAAAGTAAAATGCATGTTAGACAAAATATCTAGCTACTGCTTGTTCACACAGGGATACTCCACTCTATAGTTTAATTGTTTGAGATACAATGAGATTGATAAGAAACATGTGACATATGCTGCCTTAGATCTTTTGACCAGGTTTAATGATTAATGTGAATGGGTTGTTTGCAGGGTTGGTCCAAGGGTTTTTGGTGCCTTAGGCAAATGATGATTTTGGTACCCCCTCCCCCACATGTTATAAGAGATTACATATGTAAAAAAATGCTCTCCCATCTAATTTGGTGCCTCTTAAAGCCTGACACCCTAGATGACTGCCTAGTTCACCAAAATGGTTGGACCAGCTCTTGTTGTTTGGGTTCATCTCACTACAATGATTTTTATTAATGGAGGAACTCAATGACTTATGCTCAGGCAAACCTGATGTTTTCCCATAGCCACTGGTAGGATTCAACTACTATAGGTAAGAGGAAGAAATGCAGAGTGGTAATTATAGTTGGTCTCTGTCTCAATGAACTGATACTTCAATTCTGCTTGCAGGTCACTGGAGGGGAGTTTCAAAGGTTTCAGTCTGGACACTAGAAAGCAAAGATGAAGCTTTTCTAGAGCCTAAGACACATTAAGGCCAGATGACTTGTCTAAGGTAGAATTAAAGAAAATTAACATTGCATTGCCTGAAGCTGGTGACCTCTAGCACTAACTGTATGGGTTGTAAAACTCACTGCTCTTAAACTGTGTTGGGCCTTGGAAATCCTTCCTCTTTACATGTAATTTGCAGAGAGCCTTTCTGTTGGCAAACATGAACCTGAGAGGTGTCATTTCAGTTCATCTAAACTGACTGCATAATAAAAAGAGAGATGGAAAGAATCGATAAGGTATCAAGTTTCTGTTAATATAGAAATCATAATAGGAACTTTATGATGGAGCCTGAATTAATGTCTCAGGCTCTGGTGCATATGAAATATAGTTGGCTACTTCATTGTAGAATTCTGCTTTTTTAAACAGTAAAATCAGGTAAAGCTTTTAACCTGAACAAAATGTGGAACAGGAACAGAAGTCAGGAGAGAAAAGCAAAAATTCTGAGGGAATAAGAGAAAAGACAGGTAAATGTCAGGGCAGGAAACAGTAACAGATTATTCAATTTTTTTTTTTAATTTTTTTTTAAAGGAAGGATGAGGACAGTTACAAATTAGAAAAAGGAAGAAAAATATTTTGTTCTTTTCTAGATATTTATTGGGTAATTGTTGCTATGATTCCTACCAGAAATATTAGACTTTGTTAAGTCAACTTAGCATGTCCACACTATAAAATTAAGTCAACCTGGGGGTTGTTACAAAGTCGATCTAGAGCATCCACACTGGATGCCTAGTTGACTCCTAGGGGCTAGGTGGACCTGGGAGAGGTCTACAGTAGCAGGGGGGGCACCCCTTGCCAATTGCCAGGGAGCTCAGCTTTTGCCCCATTGTACCTGGGTACAATGGTGCCAAGGAAGACAGGGACCCTGGCAGGGCATAGGGGCATAGGGCATAGGGGCTCTGCCCTGCCCTGTGGGGACGCATGCCAGGTTTCCCCTGTGCTACTCTCCCTGGCAGGGAGGGCAGTGGGGGAGTCCTGGAGAGCCCTAAGTCGACTTAGAGTCGACTTAGGGCTACTCCAGGTCTACACTGGCTTAAGTCAACTTTCTAAAGTCAACTTAAGCCTAAAGTCAACTTTATACCAGGTTTAGTAAAGTCGACTTAATTTTCCTTAAGTCGACTTAAGCCGCTTGCTTAAGTCGACTTAAGGAAAATGTAGTGTAGACGCAGAGTAAATTAAGTCAACTTAAGCAAGCTTAAGTCAACTTAATTTACAAGTGTAGACGCACCCATAGTGATCCACTGAAGTGAGACTCCAAAAATGCTCAGTTCTCCAGTGTTAATACATATATTATAAACACAGAAGGGCTAAGTCTTCCTGGATCCTGTCCCTGCCCTCTAGCATGTCTACCATTCCCCCAGCTTGGTGTCATCCATGAACTTACTAAGCATGCAGTCTACCCCATCATCAAGATCATTAATGAAGAAGTTGAACAGAACCGGCTCCAGACCGACCCCCGGGGCTCTCCACTCGTTACTGTTTGCCAACTAGAGATCGAGCCATTGATTCCTACCCGCTGAGCCTGGTGATCTAGCCAGGTTTCTATCCACCTTACGGTCCACTCATCCAACCCATACTTCCTTAACTTGCCGACGAGAAACCATATCAAAAGCCTTGCTAAAGTCAAGGTATACAACTTCAATGGCTCTTCCCGCATCCACAAATCCAGTCATCTCATCATAGAAGGCAATCAGGTTGGTCAGGCATGATTTGCCCTTGGTGAATCCATGTTGACTGTTCCTGATCACTCTATATTCCTCCAAGTGTTTCAGGATGGATTCTTTGAGGACCTGCTCCATGATTTTTCCAAGGATTAAGGTAAGGCTGACAGGTCTGTAGTTCCCTGGATCCTCCTTTTTCCCTTTCTTGAAGATAGGTACTATATTTGCCTTTTTCCAGTCCTCCGGGACCCCCCCGTTCACACCGGCTTTTCAAAGATACTGGCCACCGGCACTGCAATCACTTCGGCCAACTCCCTCAGCACCCTCTGATGCAGTTCATCCGGCCCCATAGACTTGTGCACATCCAACTTCTTTAAGTACTCCCTAACCTGACTTTCCATCACCGAGGGCCGCTCTTCTTTTTTCCATTCTGCGTTACCCAGCATAGTAGCCTGGGGGCTGGCCCTCCCTGTGAATACTGAAGTAAAAAAATCATTGAGTACTTCAGCCTTTTCTTATCATCCACCACGAGGATACCTGCCTCATTCAGCAAGGGACCCACAGCATCCCTGATCTGCTTCTTGTTATTGACATACTTGTAGAACCCCTTTCTGTTATCCTTCACATCCCTTGCTAGCTGCAATTCCAATTGCCCTTTGGACTTTCTGATTTTATCCCTGCAGTCCCGAGCAATATCTTTATATGCCTCCCTTGTTACCTGTACAAGCTTCCACTTCTTGTAAGCTTCCCTTTTATGTTTCACCTCATCGCAGAGTTCTCTACTAAGCCACGCTGGACGCCTTCCACATTTGCTGTTCTTTCTTCATATTGGAATGTTATCTTCCTGTGCCTTTAATGGGGTTTCTTTAAAATACAGCCAGCTCTCCTGGGCACCTTTCCCCTTCAGATCAGCCTCCCAAGGGATTCTGTCCATCAGTTTCCTAAGGGAGCCAAAATCTGTTTTTCTGAAGTCCAGGGTGTGTGTTTCTGCTTCTTTCTTTTTTATTTTTATTTATGCTGCATCAGTTTTCAGTGACTAGATATAATTATACCTTAGTATGCCCAACTAAAGAGCTTTCTATCAATTTTTTGTTCTCTGTGTTGGTACTTATAGTCCCATCATGTCACCCTTCAAAAAATGTTAACTTTCTTAAGCTAAAGAGATAGAACTCCTTGAGTATGTCTACAGTTAAAAAACTAAGTCAACTCTGTTAAGTCGACTTAAAAGGTCAACTTAAGTCAACATAAAGTCAACCTTGTTAAGTTGATTTAAAGAGTCTACACTAGACTCTGAAGTCGATTTAGAGTCGAACTTGTTAAGTAGACATACAGAGTCTACACTAGACTCTAAAGTCCATGGAGAGCCATGGTTCCCAGCCCCTGGGGACTCCCGGGGACAAGGGACCTATACCTCCCTGGCTGAAGGGAGCGGGGCTCCCGTCTCTCTGGGACCCTCCTTTCCTGGACCTATATGATATGATTTCTGGATAATGCTGAAATGCAAAATCTAAACCATTACTTTTTTGTTTGCTGAAGTGACTTCCCCTTATCATTTTATCTTAACCCACACCTAATGTGTGGATTCTGTTGAGCAGAATAGAATATAATTAATTCTGACAGGGCCTGTATTGAATAGCCTTCTTGCCAGGACTCCGATGGGTCCCAAGGAGAGGGCAGGTGAGGCTGCCTTCTTGCTGGGACCCCAAGACTTCCCAGCAAGAAAGGAACATGGCTCCTTTCTGCCGGGGAGCTGCACGTCCCAGGGAGAAGGGAGCTGTGGCTTCCTTCTTGACAGGACCCATATGATATGATTTCTGGATAATGCTGAAATGTAAAATCTCAAAGATAAATTTTTTGTCTGCTGAAGTGATTTCCCCTTACTATTTTATCTTAACCCACACCTAATGTGTGGATTCTGTTGAGTGGAATAGAATATAATTAATTCTGACAGGGGCTTTATTGAATAGCCTTCTTGCTGGGACCCCCGCGGGAGAGAGCTGCAGCTTCCCTCTTGCCGGGACCCCAATGCTTTCCAGCAAGAAAGGAGCACAGCTCCTTTCTGCCAGGGAGCCACGGTCCCAGGGAGAAGGGGGCTGTGACTCCCCCATCATGGGGAGCCACAGCTCTCTTGTCCCCAGCCTTAGGTTGGCTTAGGGAACTAAGTCAACCTAGGGTATCCACACCGTTTTTTGGTCGACTTAACAAATCAACTTAGCTGTTAAGTTGCTCTAAACGGCGATAGTTATTAAATTGACTTAAGGAAGCCCTTAAGTCGATTTAATGAAAGCCTGTTGTGGACATGGGGTTTATCAGGTAGACTTAAGCATCCTTAAGTCGACCTAACTTTCAAGTGTAGACATGCCCCTTATGTCTCACTCTAAAGCATATTTCCTAATCCTTTAATCAGTTATGTAGTTTTCTAAGGCATCTGTAATTTATCAACATCCTTTTTGAAGTGTAGACACTGGACATAGTATTCCTCTAGTGATCTCATTACAGTGAAATTCAGAGACAATATAACTTCCCTACTCAATATTTATACATACTTGTTTATACTTCTAAGGATTACATTAGGCCTTTTGGCCACATAGTCAAGTATTTTAAACAAAGGGAAACTGTTTCAATAGAAAAGATTAGAAATTGCCTCCCCAGAAGAATAAGTGGAATTAAGATTGCCATCCCTTTAAGATTTTTCTGGTGTCTCCAGGACTTAATAGGTTAATATTTAATTAACTATTTTATTATGTGACAAAACTTCTAGGAATACATCCAACCAAAATTGACAATCTTAGGCTATCTCTATACTAGAAAAAGTGAGGTCGATTTGTTAAGTCATCTTAATAAGGTCGACTTTAAGTCAACTTAAAGTTGACCTTATTAAGTTGACTTAATGTGGTTATCCTGAATGGGGATTTAGTAAGTTGACATAACTGCGACTTAATAAAATTAATGTAAGGGTTAATCCATGTCCACACTGTGGTTAAGTTGACCTAAGGAGTTGACTTAAGGGTTAGGTCAACCTAACCGGCAGTTCTTACTAAGTCGACCTAAGCTTCCATTAAGTTGATTTAAGGGATTTCTTAAATTGACTTAATGAAAGTCCAGTGTGAACAGGGAGTAAATTAGGTCAACTCAATGCTATCTAAGTCGACCTATAATGCCAGTGTAGACATACCCCTAGGTGTTGTGCACTTATCTGGAAACCCAGAGAGCAGGGACTCAAAGAGCAGTCTCCCACTCCCTAGGTCAATGTCCTAATGCCACTGTTAGGAAACTATTTTGCAAGTTCATGAGAAATTCACAAATGGTTTCAGTAAGCCCCATACCACATTTTTGTATTTGTCAGAAAAAAAAAAATCCATGCAGCTCTACTAGCAATGACTTCTTTGTAATGAAGGGTCCAACATTTTATACCTACTCCTAAACATCTGTTGATTAAATGTTCATTGATATTTTTCAAAAGTGGTATTTATAAGAAACTAAAAAGATACTTATAAAAGGATTTGAGAAATTATTTCTTTTGAAACACATATATAGAAAGAAAAAACAAACAAAAGAAATGAAAGCTCATGTAGGACCCAACCTTCCAATATAGTTGAGATAAGGAACTAATATAGTGGAGATGAGGAGATACTCAATGGGTGTGTCGAGAGTTTAATCCAGACTGCTGGACTCTTTGAATCAAAATGTTTACTTATTATCATTAATCTTGTTGTGGTGTGAAAAAATGTTACTCTGGAGTCTGGATCTTGAATATAACTTGACCAAGGTCTTTCAACTTTGACAAAAAACAATTACAGCTGTACTATATATATATATATATATATATATATATATATATATAAAACACAGACTAAAAAAACGCTAGTATCATTATGTTGATTTTGCTTAAGGAGTTACTAGATAATTGGCTTCAGTACAGAACACATGAAGTTAGCTGTGCTGTTCACATGAATATGTTATAATTCTAGAAAGGCAGTCCTTATACATAAACCCAAAAGTAAGATCTAAACTTTTGAATACAGTATCATGAAACTTTTTTACAACAGTTGAGAGGCAGGGAGGGGGGAGCAATCCATGCAATCATTTGACTTTATTAAGTGAACAGTTCTGGTGTGTGAGCACATATATGAAAGCACATCAGATTTGACAACAGTTTCCCACACCGTTATTTCTTATCCTAAGTATAAAAACTATGGTATAGTATTGTATATACCCATGTGTAGGCAAACACTGACCGTTTTAAATGATGAGTAACGTGTATAGAGAGATTTGATTTATATTGTCTATTGTTCTGTGGTGATTAAGCTAAATCTACCCCATGGTGTTTTTTAAAATGTTCAGTTTAATAGCTTTTCATATGATGAATTTCTACACCATTAATTAAATCAATGCCTTATTTATTTTAACTGTAATATTGATCTTCAGAGGCAGGAGAAATAGTCTTAAAACATGGAGGAATTGTGCAGATTTCTTTTTATATTGTGATATTATATCAGTGTAGTCCTTGAAAGTGTGACTGACATGGCACATTTTTGTATTAGTCCTGATATCAGTTACTAATAAAATGTTCTATAACACCCAAGTCTTTTGTAGCAAAGAGCTAGCAGATGAAATGACCTTGAAAGATATGCACAGAATAAAAAAAAAAAAGTAAGTTGAAAAATATATACAATAAAATATCAAACACCCTTATCAGGGCAGATCTGATACTGCTTTTAGAGACCATTACAGATTCTAAGCAGATGCTAAGTAGTACTCAGAAAAATTGCATTTCAGATGGATCTTAAGATTTTCTGTGGTTCTTCTCTCAGTCCAAGTACTGTGAACAAGGCTGGTCCTATTTTAATGACCTTACTCTTATACTAGTGTGTGTTTACACAAAGACTGTCCACATTCAAGTATCACTTCTGCTCACTTCTGGATGAAATACCACACCATAGAAAAGTGATATCAAGGCTGGACCTACCTCACAAAGACAAGAACCATGGTCCACAACCCCTACCGACTGCTGAAACTTCCTTATTCACACTCCCAGTTATAACAACCGTGATCTTCTGACCTGTTAACTTTCCACCCAAATAGAGTAAATTGGTTGCTGAAACCTGCCTTTCCCTATAAAACCTATAACCAGTTTTGCATTTAAGAAACTTCTCATCAATCAGTGTGGGAAGGGAAGGGAGAGATTATATAATTGTTAGGGCTGTCAAATAATTAAAGTATTGCAATTAATCATTAAATTGTGATTCATTTTAGTTTTAATCACACTGTTAAACAATAGAATACTAATTTAAATTTATTATAAATGTTTTAGGTATCTTTCTACATTTTCAAATATAAATATAAATGTATTCAAATATATTGATTTCAATTAAAACACAGAATAAAAAGTGTACAGTGCTCAAAATACTTGCACTGTAAAAACAAACAAAATAAATAGTATTTTTCAGTTCACCTCATACAAGTTTTGTAATGCAATCTCTTTATTGTGAAGATGACTCTTACACATGTAGATTTTTTTAAACATAATTGCAGTCAAAACTAAAATAATGTAAAACCTACAAGTTGAAGCATGAAGGGATATACAAATGTTTCGCATATCAGGCATGTAAATACCTTGAAACATTGGATACAATATTGTCATGCAAATGCCTCTTTTTGCTTTCCAGTGAAATTGTAAATAAGATATATAAATAAGGATTCTCTTTTGAAAATTTTAAACAAACTTGTTTATCTTAGCAATTGGCTGAAAAAGAATTGAGTGAACTTGTTTGAGGTGAATTGAAAAATACTATTTATAATACATTTAAATTGGTGCTCTATTATTGCTTTGCAGTGAGATGAAAATTGATTAATTACAACTTTTTTTATTTAATGACATGCATTAACTGTGGTTAATTGACAGCCTTTACAATTCCATTTCTCTTATATCAACTTTGCACTCCAAAACTAATGGAAATCTATTTCAGAGTCACTAAGTGTCACTAGTGGGGAAGGTTGGATGCTTTCTTAGGGCATTTGCACACCTCAGGAAAGAAGTTAGATGAAATGGCCCACATATCTATTGTAAAAACGTTCTCTTTACCTACAATCAATGTGGGATGGTGAGGTCATTTCCCAGATCTCCACTGGCAAATAATTTCACACCTTCTTTTGTAGAATTGATTACAAGAGCATTCCCTGATGTGGCAGAGATCTTTATAATTAAGCTCTAAGAAAACATTCACTATTATGCTATACTCTTTTGAAATTCCAAGGTTCAGGATACAAATCCATTACCTTCATGCTGAAGTCTGAAGTTTTCTCCTGATCCAATTTCTCAAATTTCAAAATAAGGGAATCTGTAGTTATGATAAGTTTTAAATTGTCTCATTAAGAAAAAAGCCGTGCTAGGATTTTTTAGCTGCTTATATTTTAAGCCATAACTCATGACTACAGGGAGAATTCTAAAAAAGCATACTCATCAAAAAACTCTGTCTCCCCCAAAATTCTTGACAATCTTCTACAGAAGGGGAAGTCTTAAAACAGTGTTCAAAATCTTCTGTAACTAATTACAGCTATAACAAGATCACTTCAGTGGAGTTCTGGTAATCCTGAGGCCTTGTACACACGATCAGATTATCGCGCATTAAAGCTCATTACCGCGCGATAGCAACAACGGCGTACACACGTGCAACAGGGCTCTTGCGCGTTAAGTGCCTTGTTGTCGCGCAATCCAACAACCACTCCGACGAGAGTGGTAACAGCTGTTGCGGATCAAATATTGCGCGTTTGAGCTCGTGTGTACGCTTACCGCGCCTTGACTGGAGTCCGGAACTGTCCCAGCATTCCCAAGTCGTCCTCTCTGGTCTTCCCCCCACCCGCTCTGTGGCCGTGACGAAACTGTCCCCGCCCTGCCCCGAACTTTATTCCCGGGATTTTCAAATTTCAAGTCTGTTTCACTTCCTGCTCTCTTCCTCGTGGAGTGTGTTTGTGCTCCGATCATCAGTAGCAATGGCGGCCCACCGTGGAAGACGCGCACCCCTTTGGAGCACGGCAGAGGTGCTGGACTTGATCAGCATCTGGGGAGAGTCCGCCGTGCAGGCGCAGCTACGCGGCAGCAGGAGGAATTATGACACATTTGGCATAATTTCTCGGGCCATGTCAGAGAGAGGGCATGATAGAGACACAGTGCAGTGCAGATCAAAGGTGAAGGAGCTCAGAATTACCTATCACCGAGCGAAGGAGGGAAACCGCCGTTCCGGATCAGCGCCTGCAACATGCAGGTACTATAAGGAAATAGAAGCCATCCTCAGCGGGGACCCCACAACCACTGCCAAAAGTCCCGTGGACACTTCAGCCCCTCCTCGTCCGGTGATTGCCAGAGCCGAGCAGGATGAGGACGTTGTTGAGGAGGAGGAGGAGGAGGAGATGGAGGATGACACGGAGGAAAGCGCAACCGCGTGTAGCCAGGAGCTCTTCAGCAGCCCCGCTGAGACATCCACCCAAGGCTTGAACTGCAGCTTGTTCTCTGAGGCGGCAGAGGGGGGTTCAGGTAAGTTTCTCCTTCATTCAGCTCTGCTCCTGCTAAAATATCATTGTCTGGGGTGGGGGTGCTTGCGGGTCCCCGCTGTGCACGCTATTTACTCTGCATTCATTAGCAGGGCATCAATACAAGCAGTGATTGTAAAATAATCATCTGCATTTAGGTCAGAAAAGGTTTCCTCGATGTACCTCCAGAGCCTAATACTCAGGTTAGATGGGAGAGCGTTTGTGTCTGCGCTCCCAAAGACGGACACTCTGCCTCTCCAGCTGCAAAGCACAGCCCTGGGAACCATGGCAGCACACAGTGCAGCAGCATACGGTTCCGGCCTGCTACCGGCGGCATGTAGGAGATGTATTCTAGATGGAAGGGGCACTCTGAGGAGAGGGATATTGGGTTCCATCTGTGTGCCCTCTTCCGATTCTTAGCCCCCGGTAAGCCGTCTATTAGAATGTACCTTGTCTGCTTCAGCGCAGCGTAGTGTGTTGACCGCCCTGTACCTTCCAGTGGAATGTGCTACTGGAAGGTTACATTGGCTATCTATGCTATGTGTTAACAATGTCTATATTGTTATTTTTGTATTAGAATTGAGCTTCACAAGGCCGGTGTCTACCCCAGCTGACCGAATGAGAAACATTAGGCGGCGTTCTCGAAGAAACAGGGAGGATATGTTTAACGACCTGCTGAAAGCAACACAAGAATCCGCAAGGGAGAATAGAGCCTGGAGAGAGGAATCCCAGCAGAGGAGGCAGAAACACAGGGACGAACTGATAAGCGTCATGAAGGAGCAAACAGAACTGCTAAAGAACATGATAGCTTTGCAGTCCCAGGCGATAAATGTCCGGGCTCCACTCCAGACAGTTCAGCCGTGTATGCCTCCCACACACCGCAGTCCCTCAAAGCATTTCTTTGAAGGCCACCCTCCACCCCGGTACAGGACAACATCCAGCCCCCCCCCCCCAAGCTACTTTTACGAGACCCGGAGCTACACCAACCTGTAACCCCACCCCCATCTTTCAGGTTTCAATAAAAACAGTAACAAATACTTTGAAGAATGCATTTATTTATACACATTATTGAAATGATCCTAAGGTGCACCTCATGCGTCATGGAACTGAACTAGGGAAGGGCATCATTGAAATGCTCCCTGAGTGCCTCCCTTATGCGAGCAGCTTCTCCTTGTGCCACCCTAATACTCCTAGTGGCTGGCTGCTCGAATGCTTCCTCGAGGCGCTGTGCCTCCGTAGCCCACGTAGGGGAAAACTTTTCTCCCCTACTTTCACAAATGTTATGGAGGACACAACATGACGCAATCACGGCAGGGATCTGGTCCTCCGCCAAGTCCAGCCTCCCATACAAACAGCGCCAGCGCCCTTTTAAACGGCCGAAGGCACACTCCACAGTCATTCTGCAGCGGCTCAATCGGTAATTGAACCGCTCCTTGCTGCGATCAAGGTTCCCGGTGTAGGGTTTCATGAGCCATGGCATCAGTGGGTATGCTGGGTCTCCGAGGATGACTATAGGCATCTCCACCTCCCCCACTGTTATTTTTTGATCAGGGAAAAAGGTGCCCCCTTGCAGCTTCCGGTACAGACCAGTGTTCCTGAAAATGCGGGCATCATGCACCTTTCCCGACCACCCAGCATTGATGTCCGTGAAACGACCCTTGTGATCCACGAGTGCTTGCAGCACCATGGAGAAGTAGCCCTTCCTGTTTATGTACTCAGTCGCGAGATGGTCTGGAGCCAAAATAGGGATGTGTGTGCCGTCTCTGGCTCCCCCGCAGTTAGGGAATCCCATGGCAGCAAAGCCGTCCACAATCTCTCGAACATTGCCCAATGTCACTGTCCTCCGTAGCAGGATGCGATTGATGGCTTGGCACACTTGTGAGAGGGCTAATCCGACGGTGGTCCTCCCGACTCCAAACTGGTTTGCAACGGACCGATAGCAGTCGGGAGTCGCCATCTTCCATACAGCAATCGCAACACGCTTCTCCACAGTTAGGGCTGACCTCATGTTGGTGTCTTTCCGTCGCAGGGCAGGGGCCAACTCTGAGCACAGTTCCAGAAAGGTTGCTTTCCGCATTCGAAAGTTCTGTACCCACTGCTCGTCATCCCACAGCTGCATAACAATGCGATCCCACCACTCGGTGCTCGTCTCTCGCGACCAGAAACGGCGTTGCACCGTGTGCAGATGATCGGTGAAGGAGCTGAGCAACGCGGTGCTGTTGCTCTGCATGGCATCGATCAGCCCCTGCTCCTCGGTGTCCTCATCTGACTCGGAGCTCATTGCGTACTGAGCAACAAGCCGAGATGTATTCAGAATGTTGAAGGCGACAATGGAGATCATAGCAGGATCCATGCTGTCGCTGTAGCGATTGATTGCAAGTGGTGCGTTGCGTCACTGCAATGTTGAAAATAGGCGCGAGTTGCTATTGGCAACGAGGAAGACGCTAGGGGAACACAAAGCACCATGGGAAACTGACACTTTACCCATGGCGCTTTGCGTTCCTTTCCTTCATCCCATGATTCATAGCGCCAACTTAGGGGAAAATGGAACGATGGGATAGGTGCCCAGAAGTCATTGCGCTCAACCGCGATAATGCGTGTAATTTTGTTGCGTTGCAGGGAGCAACGTGTGTACGCGTTGTCCCGCAATAAAGGTCACGTGAGTTTTGTAGCGCGATTGCCTTGTTGCGCTTTAATCTGATCGTGTGTACATAGCCTGAGTATATAAACTCATCTGTGCCCTGATTGTTTCACTGACTTTAATGGGTGCTGGATTGGGCCCATTGTCTCTTTCCCACTATTGAATATTATTTGTTTCCTTCTGTGTCTGTCCTTTTCTTTCTCCTGCCATTTCAATCTGATCTTTTTTCAAAGTTTACAGATTCTTACTAAAGCAGTAATTCCATACAAACAGGTTTTCACATCTCATTGTTTCTTGTGGTTTCTTTTATGCATTCATTGTTACTCAGTGATACATGGATTTTTTTTTTTAAGTTTGTTATTTTTCCTCAGTTATGGCTGCATCTACACTGGCAAATTAAGTCGACTTAAGCTTGGCTTAAGTTGACGTAATTTGCCCTGCGTCTACACTACACTTTGCTTAAGTCGACTTAAGCAGCTTGCTTAAGTCGATTTAAGGAAAATAAAGTCGATTTAATGAAAATTAAGTCAACTTTATTAAACCTGCTTCTTACTCAACCTCCTTAATGGCTCATCAGGATACTCCCTGGGACCATATCACCTGATAGATTCCTTAACATTAAGGAGACAATGGTTGTTCACACCCTCCCGTTTAAGGCATTTGTACAGAAGGACACAAGTTAAAGTATGGATATAACATCAAATTCTTAACTTCTAATCAAAATAGAATTCCTAGACATAAACTAAATAATCATTCCCAGCAAATTACTACCTTTCTATTGATACCAAACATGACATAGTTCCTATGGATTATAGCATTTATGAGATATCCATAGAAAATAATATCATAAATGCTTCCCTAAATCCAGACAGTGTCACACACAGGGCTCTGCCTTGCCAGGGGGTCCCTGTTCCCCTTTTCCCCATTATACATAGGGGGTGCCCCCCCGCCACTGTCGACCTGTCTAAGGTCCCCCTAGCCCCACAAAGTCGACCTAGAGCATCCAGTGTGGATGCTCTAGGTCAACTTTGTAAGTTCCCCTTTAAGTCGACTTTAATTTTAAGTGTAGACACACTAAGTCGACGTAACTAAGTCAACTTAAAATCGACTTAGTTAAGTTGACTTAGTTAAAGTCGACTTAAAAGTGCAAGTGTAGACATAGCCTTATGATATTAGCGTTGTACAATGAACCGTTATTCTTCAGGTTTTCATTCGGTAAAAAAACAATGTGTTTTTAATAACACAGACACCTTTTTTACTTGCATTTGAGTGCCACAAGGGTTCCTGTTACCAATAAATAAATAAACAGATGTTTGTTTGTTTGTTTTTAAATGGAGAATTCCAGAGAAACCTTTCTATACTTTCAATTCATGCACATCTAATTGGGCAATGACAATAGGCTGGCACACTTAGTATCTGTCTTTCTAAAACTCTCACTTTTTAAAATAAAGAGGTATTCAATAGGAATTCATAAATATTGAAAATGAAAATGGAAGATTTGTAGAAAACTATTAATTATGGATCTATTAAATCCTACTTTTATCTCTGAAATGACCATTTATAGCACTTAAAGCATGTGAGTGCCAAGAAATGATGCTAGTCAAAATATATACCTATCTTATTCATAATTATTTATGTTGTATTAAAAGATAAGCTATTGTTTAAATCATCATCATGAGAGCCTCAAAGGCATAAATGCTTTCCTGGACAGCTTGGTGCATATTTGTCGGCTCACACAAGCAATTTGTTGTTAATAGAAACTCCAGCTCTACATTTAAAATAATGTAACTCTGAGTTACTATTTTCTACATATTAGAAAACCATTGCTTTGTTTATATGTGGAAGCACATTTACATTATAGGCACTCATTTATTAACACTTCACTATTTGCAAATTTTTCATAAATGGTCTTTGGTCAGAGAAATATTTCTAGAGACATTTGGAAACATTTTAGACTTTTCCTAGGTGTGAAACTTAGGAGAAAATATAGGTCTTAAACAGTTTTTGAAAATTCTAATGGTTTCTTACCATGTCACATTTCAAAAATAATTTAGTTTAGTATAGTATCTACATATACTTTTATTCATGAATCCTTGAGAGCCCTAGTCCATAGCTTTGAATAGACTGGGTGTTCTGGAATTTTTCATTAATTATTATCTAAAGGTTTTGACATTTCAAAACATTAAAGGCGCAGGTCTTTCTTCTCCCCATTCCAAACTCAATCTTCTCTTTTCCCTGCACAACCAAAACACACTCAAAATATAGTGTACTAATTCCTCTGGAATGTCTAGTTTTCATAGGGGGTAATTAGAACTTTAAAAAGAGACCACATGCTCCACAGACATTCTGAAGCACACACACTTCTTATATCCATACTGACAGGGTTGAAAGAAGCCTCCATATGTAGGTTTGAAGAAAATTCTGATTCTGTTGTACCCCAGATGAAGCTCAACTCTGTTAATCATCTTTTGTAATCTTAGAAACAATGCAATTAGCTACTTTGGTGGTAACAAATTAGTTCCACATGGACAGGATACCAGTAATTTTTCTTGACAACTTAAAAAAAAAAAGATCCCATACAACACCATACAACAACTTCTCAATAAATTGAAGTTTAGACTGAGAAGGTATCATTATCCAGAAAGCAAACACAGTGAGAAGAATGTAGTTTCAAAATTAACCAAGCTCTATAAAGCTAGTAAAATCTAATTCAAGATTAAATTTAAATTCTAAAATATGACTATTGTTGTATGTATGTATGCACATTAATATACTGAAAACAATGAAAGTCCTGTGTCACCTTAAAGACTAACAAATTTCTTCGGGCATAAGCGTTCATGAGTTTCAATCCACTTCATCAGATGCATCTGTTGAAATGGGTTGAAGGCCACCAAAGCTTATGCCCAAAGAAATTTGTTAGTCTTTAAGGTGCCACGGGACTTTTGTTGTTTTTGCTATATATAGGCTAACATGACTACCCCTCTAGATAATATACTGAGCAACTTTAATTCTCTCCTCCTTTGGCAAGTCCATTTGAAATTCAAAATACTTAGTAACAGTTTGGCTCACAAGTCTATTTGCTTCACAAAGACTGAAGTGTGAGCATGGAAAGTCCTTGTGAACATTTTCTAAGAGGTCTTCAGAGAGTTGTCCATGCAAACCAGTGAAACATAATTACAAGGATATGAGGTAATATGAAAGGATTTGTTTACTACAACATTGAAACCATTCTTAAAACTTCAAATGAAAATAATTCTGAGTTCAACTTTCCACAATACATTTGTTTCAGATGATCAGATTTGTGTAGTACCTATGATACATATAGGTTCTCCAACAGCAATGAATCAGTGTTTCTTTACAATACTGTAATTCAGTATAGAGTTTGGCAGAGTTGGTGTATAGATAGCTAGTACTGTACAATCTATATACCAACTATACCAGACTACATATTAAACTACAGTACTGTGAAGAATCACCCAAGACAATGGGTATTTCTGATGAAAGACCATACGAGATGCAAGCTAGTTTATTGTGTTGTGGAAGGAAGCAACACATAGGCTTCTGATTTAAACCCACAAAAACAAGAGAATTCTAACATGTTTGATTTAGTTTTTATATTTAATTTTAGAAAGGCTTTTTGCCGGACGAATTCATTTGAGGTTTGTTTCATGGGAGACTTTTCTATTACACTGAACTGTAAACTCCATGACACTAACAAAATACAAACATCATGCAAATTGCTGGAGGGGGTAATCATATCTATTTTTATGCTGGAGAAGAAGACAATTACTTCATTTGAAGACATTTTATATGCTTCAGAAAGCTTTGACTAAGCATAGCTTAGTGCCTAGGTTTTATTGTGTTTGAGAGCTCTCCCAGGAATCATTGGTCCTAAAAGTAAGACCATGTTTAATTTAAAGTTAAATGACTTGGTTCAGGAATAATAATAGATTAAATATGTAGTGGATTTGAGAAAATGAAGATCAGTTTGTTTTGTTGTTTGGAAGTATTATGGCGAAATCATATTTATTTAGTCCACTTTGTTTTCCATATGGAGAGAATTGCAAACCAAGTCAGCCAAAGGACAATATACGTCTGTGATGGATTAGTTACAGTGAATCCTAGAAAGAAAAGTTACTGTAATGAAATCAATCAGAATCAGAATACCCAGTTTATTATTTCCTTAAGAACAAGGTTGTATCTCTTTGAAATTTCTAGATTTTTTTTCCTGCAGGAGAATGCAAAATAGTTTTTGCTCATTTCTATAAAAGGAAAAAAAAAGTCAATACCCTCAAAAGAGGACATTCTGAATTTAGACCAGACAAAAACAAGTGCAATAAATGGTGGCAATAAGAATAATAGAATAGATAGGAAATGATTACAAAATTAAAATCATGCAATTACACATGATGAATTTGTCTTTATGGCTCATGACGGTGTGCATATATACTGTTTAAAAATGTATACAGGCTGCTTAAAAAACAGCGCTCTTTTTGGTCAACGTTGATGTAGGGTGTCACTGGGCTTTAGGGGGTCACAGATAAGAATACCACTTTCAAGAAAATCTTCTGGGAAATAAGATAGGCTCACTCCAAACCAATGGTCATTTGATCAGTAGATTATACCAAGCCAGTAACAAACATGAATTTCTAGGTCACCACATTGGTTAACAAGTAAAAAAAAAAAAAAAAAAAAAAGCAGTCTCCTTAGTTATTCTAGACCTTGGCTCTTCAACTATACCCTAGACTTTCAGATGAGTGGTTACTGAAAACCAATTTAATCAGATAAAAGTCCTTCTAATTCCAAGGGGGATCACTTAGCCAGGTGAATATATAACTCAGATCACATCCAATAATCATGCTGATGCCAATCCTATAAAATTAATAATTAAAGGTTTAATAATAAAAAAAGAAGGAAATTATACACGGGTAATAAATCATATACTTATAAATGATTTTTTTCTGTGTTCATAGATGAGGATCAGGACAGTGATGAAATAAACTGCTAGGTTGCATAATTTATCTGGAATCAATGTGATAGGTTGTGGTCCAATAGGCAATTCAGGTGTACAGACTCAGTGGCTATGTCTACACTAGCAACTTAGGTAGACTTAAGAATGCTTAAGTTGACCTAAATTACTCCATGTCCACACTGGGCTTTCATTATGTCAACTTAAGGGCATTCTTAAGACGACTTAATAACTACTGCCTGTAAGGTCTACTTAAGGTTTAAGCTGATCTTATTAAGTTGACCTAACACAGTGTGGATGCCCTAGGTCAACTTAATTACTTAAGTCAACGTAGGGCTGGGGGAAGGGAGCCATGGCTTGGGGACAAGCGAGCCCCAGGTGCTCCTGGGAAAGAAAGCTGCTGGTGGCTCTCTTCCCTGGGTCTCCCCTGTCCCAGGAGGCAATGGTGGCTGTCTTCCACGGCACTCGGTGGACAGGGGAACCTCCGGATATCCCTGTCTGCGGAATACCGGCAAAGACAGCCGCCGGCACTCTGCAGATAAGGGATCCCCAGAGGTTCCCCTGTCCATGGAGCGACAGTGGCTGTTTTCACCAGGACCCGCCTGGGTCCCAGAAAGAAGGGAGCCCCATTCCCTTCTTTGGTATCAGTGCGGGTCCTGGCAAGAAGGGAGCCCCGCTTCCTTCTCCACATCCTGGCAAGAAAGGAGCCCCGCTTTCCGGGACTCACGCGGGTCCCAGCAAGAAAGGAGTGTGGCTCCCTTGTTGCTGGGACCCGAAAGAAAGGGGCCGTGGGTCCCAGCAAGAAAGGAGCCACAGGTCCCTTCTCAGGAGAAAGCCAAGGCACTGTCTATACTTGAAAAGTTAAGTTGACTTGTTAATTCGACTTAACAGAATTGACTTAACATTTTAAGTTTAGACATAGCCAGTGTGTTTTCATGAAAATTCCAAGATAATATAGGCAACGACATAGAGACTTTAGCCCTTCGACTTGGACCTGAAAAAGTGGATATCAACCATTTTGCTGAGACACACTGGTGTTGTATGAGAACTGTCCAAGTGTGCCGGGAAATTTTGTACAAAAGTAATGAAAGTAAATGTAAAACACACATTATTTCATCTTAAACAATATTTTATCCAACCAAAATTACAAGCCAAAACTCATGAAATGTATTCATCAAATTAAAAGCGAGGTATCAATCTTTTGATTTTAAAATGCGAATTTTCTAAACACAGGTGGCCGAAGGGCAAAATTTAGATGATGTATTTTTTTTCTGGTGGATTTGAAACATTAATGCATTTGATCTTTCTTTAGCTTGTTGTATACGCTATGTTGCCAACCACTCTAGTAAGACTAACCTTAGTAAGCAAAAGAAAATGTGAGGTTTATGAACAATCGATTTAACTGAATAAAGTGGCTGTGCTGTGGAATTGTTTGTCTCATTGAGGTGTGCCATGTTACTGAAAATGTTAGGAACCACTGCCTTAAAAAGTTAAAATAATTCTTTAAGTTCAATTCTTTCAATAGATACATTACATTTCTGGCATCATGAGTGAGCAAAAAACATGTATCATTCACAAAATGGCAGTTAATACAACAGTCAGTATAGTCTCCTCATGGAATTACAGTTCCAACAATTTTAGACATTTCTATTTAAAGACAAACACTGGCGTAATTTATAAACTTGCCTGTTGTACTGTATTTAATTCTTTTTGGTTCTTCTTGCAACAGGTTAGAATTAGAAGCTTTGAGATTAATTTTTCTCGAGATCAGATACAATGGTTTGGGTTTCAATTAGTTGTCAGTGTGTTTTTCACACTGATTCAGACTTTTTTTGAGTTCTTTCCTCAACTATTTTACACCAGTAGGGCATATGAAGGAATATAAATTCCAGGGCTTTTGGGGAGGCTGGTTCGGTGTCCCCTTTCCCTCACTCTTGGGGTCCTGAAGCCAGAGCCCCAAGGGGCACCTGCCTACCCTCCTTGGTGCCTTCCCATCAGCCAGTCTGGGGACTCTGCCCCTGCTTTAGCTGTGTGATCAACAAACTGTTTCATTGTTCGTCCTTCATTCCTCCCAATGAACATGTTATAGGGCTGGAGTTCCTCCCAGTAAGTGGCTGATGTCTGGATTTACCACCACCTTCTGGCTTCAATACCTTTCTGTACTGGACATTTGCAATTGATCTCCCAGGCATCTTTGATTCAAATTCATTCGGTTTTTCCCTTCATTTAGCATTGAAATTAAAAGAACTTAATATCAGAACATCAGTTCCTTGGAGTTAGGCAGTTAAAGATAAAACTTAATAATTCACTCTGGTGGTGCACTTCTGTGTTCTCATTTTTTAAAAGTATTTTACACCAAGGGAATTTCATATCGTAGGAGAAAAACTTAAGTTATTGGTTAGGACAATAGATACCTTTGGGGTTTGTCAGACCTGGATGCATTGACTTGGATTTCTTGTTTAGCATTTTAACCCCATATTACGCAGGTTTGATTTTCTCGTTCTTCTCTCAACTTTTACCTGGCATTGCTGGCTATTATGAACTATAAATATAATTGTTTTTCTCCTAGAAATTAATACTCCCTCTCACTGTTTCTATGAAAGTATTCTTTCTCCTCTGATAATTCAAAGATGGCCATAAACCAAATGTTCAATTTTGGAGATCAATTTATTCTTAGATTAAGAGTAAGTGTTGGAAGAATTAACCTCAAAACATTTATGTTTTCTTTGCAAATATAAACATTTGACAAATGAAAAATAGGTGTTTAAAACAAGAGAGAAGTGCAATATTTTTCTAAAATTAATAATCCTGTTATAGTACAACTATGTACTTCTACTGCCAAAGTTACATAAAATGAAAAGGGCATTGGTTAAAAAAAAATCCTTAATTTAAATTACCCTATCACCTCTTGATAGTTTCCCATCATAGTTGAAATTTTAACTTGCTATTTTGTATCTCCATCAATTGAAGGTCTAATAAAGTACAGATTGATAGCACTTAGCTCTCCAACTAATTGATATACATGGATCTCAGTTCAATAAATCACTTATACTAATTCTCAAATCCTTCTGATTGCAGAATTAGGATTATGATGAGTGAGTTAGCAATATAACTGCAATCAGTTTTCTTTGTTATGGATTCACATTTATGGTTGTAAAATATGAAGTAGTTTTAAAAGTTTAATCATATCTATAACAATCAACCTCTCTATTTTTTGTTTATATACCTATAACTATAAATCTGAAGGGTTGACTAAGATTGCATATTATAATTCCTGTTCATTAACATTGTAAAATTTAATTGCTCAGTCTGAAATACTGTATTCTTGCTGTGTTCACCAAGTTTTTCTCTTTTTTTGAAAAATTTGAAGCAAAAATGGTTTACCCATTTCTGAGGCAAAAGTTATCAAAATCTTGACAGGGTTGGTTCCCCAATGTAAACTAATTATTTAATACATCTCTAGGTGCCTAAAGAAGTTCAAGCAGGAACTTTTAATTTAGAAGGGCAATAGGTCCTGGTATCAGATAGATACCTTTTTCTGAAAATCCACACAGAGTTCTACAGCTAAATTACAAACCACAATAAGTACCATTTGCACATACCTTTAAGAGTAAAGGCTGCCTGAGCAGATTACATGTTATAAAGTAAGAGTAAATATTCAATAAATTAAGGCAGGTTGGTAGTTTGATTCATGAACCAGATTACATATATTTGTAAAATCAATTTTAGAGCATCAGTAACTAAATGCTAAATTTTGTGTCCATTATCTTGTTTTTAAGTCTAAGAGCAGCAGATGGTTCAATTATAGACAAGGATCATTATGCATTTACACGATCAGCTACAACTATCTGCAATTTGTAGCAGTTATTTTAAACTGCATAGTATCAGTATATATAATTTGTCACAGCATGTAGTTTTCTTCACAAAACAATAGGGTAAATCAGATAAACTGTTAGACAGAGCATCAGGGAATTTGTATGAGGTGCTTTCAGGCAACTATTTGCTAATAGAATCATAGGGCTGGAAGGAACTTCATAAGGTCATCTAGTCCAACCCTCTGCTAAAAGCAGGACCTCTCCCACTAAATCATCCCAGACAGGGTTTTGTCTAACTGATCCTTAAATATCTCCAAAGACGGAGATTCCACCATCTCCAGAGGTAACCCATTCCAATGCTTCACCACCCTCCTAGTGAGAAAGTTTTTCCTAATATCCAACTTCGACCTCCCCAGATGTAATTTGAAACCATTGTAATGTCCTCTGTTACCACTGAGAACAGCCTAGATCCCTCCTCTTTGGAGCACCCCTTCAAGTAGTTGAAGGTTGTTATCAAATCCCCCCTCAGTCTTCTCTTCTGCAGACTAAATAAGCCTAGTTTCTTCAGTCTCTCCTCGTAAGTCAATACATGATACTTAGAAGGCCCCCATAGCTGCAGTATTGAAGTGTATTTATCTTCAACACATCTTAGACATATGGGAGTATTATTGTAGCCTCTGACTATGCCTATGCATGGTTTGCATGTATATATTACTTGATACACATATCTTATTTCATACATGTATATCTTTATAAGTTTAAGAAATCCTAGTTTTATAGTAGTATGTTTGGTATAAGTAGGTAAGTTAGCATAACTATTATATTAGTAGCTGAAATGCAAGAGACCTATAGGCCTCATTGTAAGAAATTACAAGATGAGTCTGTATGCAATAGCTTCACAATAGGATATAATAGGAGTAGCTATAAACTTAAAAATATCAGGGTGGGTCTTGTTTTACTTTGATAAGCCATTTTCAGATCCTAATATATATATATATATATATATATATATAACTTTAGGCAATATTTTTGACAATTTGATGGAACACCACAAAAACACCCAAAATTCATAAACAAGAAAAAGGGGAAAGGTGACATGGAATATTCTAGTAGGGAAAATATGTCAATTGTATGCATGAACCCCTTAAAAATGATCTGATGGTACTCTGACAATTTGAGGTGAGGACCCATATTTGGGTAAAGAAGAATGAGGTAATCTAGTTTTATTTTTAGAGGGGTATAAAGTTATAGATCCTGTTAGTGGAAAAAAGGAACATAAGGCTTTGAGATTTGAAGAGCAGTGAAGCTTCCAGTCCACAGCTCTCAGCTCTACCTTTTTCGAGAAAAGAACACTACAGACCCATCTTGCTCTTTCTTAGCTATATAGTCTTTGTTATTTTACTAAGTTTGTCGGCTAGGGTTGCTAGACTCTACACTCCCCATGTCAATTTGAGACATCAGGCATCCTTCTTAACTCCAGGGTGAAAGTATAAACAACTATAAATTTTAACAAGACACAATCTATCAAATTATAAACTGCATAAGATTTCCTAGATGTATTCTGTATGTATAAGCTAAATATTTCATTGTATATTTATTAATCTTTTCTTAATTTTATGCTTTTGTCAATAGAAGGATTTTATAAAGTAATTTTAGGTATCTGTGTGAAAAATCACACTTAGCCATTACCTGAGGGATCCTAGTTCAAATTTATAAATATCTACTGTAGTCAGATTTGGACGCTAATGTGAACTCCCTAGCAAGATTTACTGGCAATCCCAATTAAAATTCTAAATTCCGAATTCCTAATCTAAATCATAAAGAATCAGCCTATATTAGTACCCCAATTTTACTGATAAGGAATTGATGTTGAGAAAAACTAAATGACTTGCCTAAAGTCACAAAGAAAGATTGTCTCAGGGAACAGAACCTACATCTCCCAATCCCATGACTGTTGTTTTAGCTAGAATATCATTCTCTCTCTCCAGTCCCAGATTTTAAAAAAAACAAAAAACACTATTAATTATAATAAATAAATAAATCTACTTTTCTTTAGATAGATTGTGTTTGTTTTAAGAAAAATGCTGCAAAACAGCACAATAATTTTGATTTGAAAAATGGTGCTATTTCAACAGCTATTTTATTTTATGCATTTAGAGTACAATGAGACTGATTCCATACCAAAATTCTCACTGAAGTCAATGGGGTTTTAGGTTACCTAGGAACTGCAGCATTATAAGAGGGTACCTCAGACATATAGACCAATTTAGGGTTTCAACCATCTGACCATGGAGCAAGCAGAAAACTAGGCATCAAAAAATTACAAACTACCAGCAGCTTTAAACCAATTTCGGCAAACACCAAATCATGTGCATAGTGATACTCCTATGAGTAATCCCACTGAAGTCAATGAAAACTAGTTCTCCAATGAAGTTATGCCCAAACTTCAATGTTTAATCTCTAATCTCTTTTAACTGAAGGCTTCCACATAAAAAAACTTATTTCTCAGGATTTCAACACTTCTCCCTAATTTTTAGATATAAAATAATGGCTTGTTCTGTAAAATGCTTAAGTGGGTGAATAACTTTCCCTATTTAAGTAGTCCAATTGAGTTGAGGATGCTGATAAAAAAGATATCTATATGCTTGTTTGCAAAAACGGATTCCTTGCAAATTTTGAATTAAGATGAACTCAAGCATTATGCAATTTTGAGAGGTTTAGTGCTATGGTTAGTTAAAAAAAATAAAAAAGTTTGAAATTTTGACAGAAAGGGGAATTTTTGGTGAAAATGTTAATGAAAAATGTTTTCCCCTGCTCTAGTTAGTGGTTTTAAAAAAGGGCAAAGAATCTTTTTTTCTAAAATAATGTGTCTGTATTAATTTCATTTTTTGTAAAATGTGTCAGTTCAAATCGTTTCTTCCCCCATCAGAGACCATTGTGCCTCTGTGGGATTACTGCTGAAGAATAGTACCTTTGGCTATGTCTACACTGGCAAGTTAGTTCGAATTAAGGAGGCTTAATTCGAACTAACTAAAGCCATGGCTACACTAGGCTTTAGTTAGTTCGAATTAAGGGCTTACTTAATTCGAACTAATAAGTTCAAATAGGGTATTCAAACTAAGGGGTTAATTCGAACTAACTAGTTCAAATTAACCAATGTGGCCATGTTAATTCGAACTACTTTCTTAGTTCGAATTAACTGGCCATTGGAATGAATGAGGATCGCTAATTCAAACTAAGCAAGTGCTTGCTTAGTTCGAACTAACGTTCTAGTGTGGCCATGCTAGTTTGAATTAAGCTAATTCGAACTAACTAAAATTAGTTTGAATTAGTTAGCTCGAGCTAAGTAATTCAAACTAATTTTAGCAAGTGTAGACATAGCCTTTGTGTTTGGGGCTCTGCGACATTGAACTGAAGCCTATTAAAGTCAAAGGAAAGTGTTTGGATCAGCCCCCAGAAGAGTTACATCAGTGGAAACTACCAAGGGGGTATGCTGAATATGAATCCCTGACTCTGCTGTTTCCTGAATCAGCACCACCCATCTTTGGAGCTATGCTGGCTTTCCCTTCCACATTGGAACTGGAATGCAAGCAACTTGCATTGAGGTACCTCCTTCTTCCAAGCAGATTCTCTGAAAACTCTGTGAAGTGAGCATAACTCAGGTATAAATCTAGCCAACTGTCTGCTTATCTGTTACCTCAGTGACTCAGTTTACCTGACTGTTATAATCAGTTTGTATTAGATTTATTAAGAACACCAGTCTGAGATAAAATTAAAGTGGTTTCTTTAGTTAATGGTCTAATACCTCGTAAAATACGACTATAGCCCATTGATCAAGAAGAGACAGAGTAGAAGATTCTTCTAAAACAAATCTTAACATGTATTTGTTTTCTCATTAATACAATAAATTGTACATACTAAGCATATTTCTATCATAAATCATTTAAGCAGAGAGCCAAATGACAGTTTAGTGGTTGGGTAGAACGTAGCAGCTCCGCTGAAATACACTATTATATAAACATAAAAATCACATAAAACAATTACATAAAACATTAACACTTATAAAAAAAACATACTCTATACCTTTATAATTGCTAAAAATCCTAATAACTCCTAACATTCAACAAATGGTGATCAGTCATTTGTGGAATGGGTGGAGATGAGCCTGTCTCACTTGAATAGCATCCATCCAGCTTTATTGACATGCAGACCACAAAGGCTCTTTTACTTACAAAACCCTAGAAATCATCCCTCTGTCTCTCTCATGGATCCTATTCTGCTCTGACATAGGCAGAATGTGGACATGTATGCTGGAACTTTGTTAGCCAGGTTGCCCAGAAACCTCAGCTCACCAATGCCTTACTGATGATTTTTCAGGTCCAGTCTGTTATCAAAGTTGTCGAAGGCCTGCTCGCTGCAGTCTCCAGTCTGCGGTATGGTCTTGTCAGCAGGGTCCGGAATCTGACAATCACTGGGTAGATCTTCAGTTCAGGCTCTGACCTCTTCCTGGGGCTGTCTATCTCCAGCAAAGCTTTCTAAGATTGGTTGACCTTTTATAGCCTCCGGGAGGCAAGGTGCAGGAACATGCCTACGGGAGGGGTCAGGAGTGGAAACATTCCTGAATGTCAAACTAGAGAGGGGAGAGGGAGTGAAGAGGTCATGAGACCTCATGAGAGAAGAGGTCATCTCATGATCATCCCCCGGGGGAGGGGGGGAAGAGGGGAGTAGAATGTATCAAGATGGGGAGAGGGGAAATACAGGGTCATTAAAAGATTAGAAAAGAGAGAAAAGAGAATTAAAGATTAATTCAGCAAGGAAATATAAAATTCAATAGAATGCTGACAGTATTAAGAGAAATGTAGCTGGACAGGGCTTCTAAGAGAGTTGAAATGACCTATTTTCCACTTCTCTCTAGCTGCTAACTACCCTATTTACTTAACACAAAATGTTCTTAATTACTGTCTTTACTTTGTAATTGTTTCCAATTACTGTTGTTCCTTTGAAACTGGTCCTAATTACTGTTGCTGCTTTGTGCTGCTGCCTGTTAGAATTTAAACCCCTTCAGAGATTTTTCTGCCAATTTCCTTCTTACACTTAGCTTTAGATATTCTAGGACAAAAATCTCTGGTCACATACCAACTTCACAGGGCTATTGGAAGGATGAACTAAACGGGCCAAATTTTACACACACAATACGACGCCACTAACTTAACTGGTAGAGCACATCATGTTAGTGCATAAAGGGGAATAGTATAACTCCATTAATTTTATTGGAATTACCCTTTATTTACATTGGTGCAGAGAAGTTCTGAATTAGGTCTAGTATTTTTGTATGTAATACTGAGACACAGATTTATTTCCAAGGGCCCACCTAAGTGAATAGTGGTGGGTTTTCTCTTTTCTTTCTTTTTTTATTTTAAAATGTTTTCAGTTAGTTTGTTTTCTTTCAGTAAGACTCATCCTAGAAAGACTATCTAGTTGTAACTTTAATAAATAAAATCTTAGCCTATTGATGGCTACAGACAGCCAAACACAGATAAGGGTAAACTATAGTTTGGTGTAAAAGCTGAGTGAGTATTCAGAGTCCTACCCCTTCAGGCAAGAAGGCTTTTATAGAATCAAAGAAACTGGAAGGGACAATGAGAGGTCATTGAGTCCAGTCCCCTGCACCCATGGCAGGACCAACTACCCTCTTAAACCATCCTTCACAGGTGCTTGTCCAACCTGCTTTTAAAATCTTCCAGTGATGGAGATTCCACAACCTGCCTAGGCAACTTATTCCAGTGGTTAATCACTCTGACAATTAGGATTTTTTTCCTAATGTCCAATCTAAACTTCCCTTGCTGTAATTTAAGCCCATTGCTTCTTGTCCTATCATCGGCAGTTAAGGAGAACAATTTTTATCTCTCCTCCTCAAGACGACCTTTTAGATACTTGAAAACCATTATCATGTCCCCTCTCAGTTTCCTCTTCTTCAAACTAAACAAACCCATCTCTTTCAAACTTCCTACATGAGTCAAGTGTTCCAGATCTTTAAGCATTTGGGTTGCTCTTCTCTGGACTTTCTTCAGTTTGTCCACATCTTCCCTGAAATAAGGTACCCAGAACCAGACACAGTACTCGAGTTGACGCCTAATCAGGGTGGAATAGAACAGGAGAATTATTTCAAATATCTTACTTACAATACTCCTGTTAATACATTCCAGAATGGTGTTTGCTTTTTTAGCAACAGTGTTACACTGTTGACTCATATTTAGCTTGTGGTCCACTATGACACCCAGATCCCTTTCCAAGACAATCACTGTCCATTTTGTATGTGTGCAGTGGATTGTTCTTTCCTAATTGGAGCACTTTGCACTTATCTTTATTGAATTTCATTCTATTTACCTTAGACCATTTCATCAGTTTGTCCAAATCATTGTGAATTGTAATCCTATCCTCCAAAGCACTTGCAAGCCCTCCCCACTTGGTATCTTTGGCAAACTTTATAAGTATACTCTCTATGCCATCATCTAAATCATTGATGAAAATATTAAACAGAACTGGAGCCAGAACTAATCCCTGCTTGTTATGTCCTTCCAGCATGAGTGTGAACCATTAATAACTTCTCTCTGAGTGTGGTTATCCAACCAGTTTTGTGCCAGTCTTATAGTAGCTCCATCCAGGTTGTACTTCCCTAGTTTGTCAATGAGAAGGGGATATGAGAATGTATCAAAATCTGGTCTATAAATCCCTAGGTTGTCCTTTATTCCTTTTTAATAGATAGGCACTATATTTGATCTTTTCTAGTCCTCTGGGACCTCTCCAGTCTTCCATGATTTTTCAAAGATAACAACCTTTATTGTCAGATATCTCCTGAGTCAGCTTCTTGAGTATTCTCGGGTGCATATCATCAGGCCCTGGTGACTCTAAATTGCCTAAGTAATTTTTAACTTGTTCTTTCCCTGTTTTAGATTCTGATCCTATCTCATTTTTACTGCCCTCCCATATGTCAAGCAACTAATCACCACCACCCTTCTCACTGAAGACCTAAACAGAGCAATCATTTAGTTCCTCTGAAATTTCCACATTTTCTTTTATTGTTTTTCCCTCTTTACTGAATAATGGTCCTATGCTGTTCTTGGTCTTTCTCTTGTTTCTAATGTATTTTAAGACTGTTTTGTTACCCTATATGCCTTCAGCTAGTTTGATCTCAGTTTGTGCCTTGGCCTTTCTGATTTTTCCCCTATAAACTATGAACAATTGTTTTTCCCCCTTGTAGCTCACTACTTTCCCATTGTTAAATTACCAGTTAAGAGTATGGAATAACTAGTGCTTATGTCTGAGATTTTTTTTATTATTATTATTATTTTCTCTATCATGATGTATATAAGGGTAGGAAGGAGACTATTTTTAAAAAGAGTGAGGAAAGCAAAGAATGTCTGTCTGTATTAGATAGGGAGAGTTATAACAAAGGGGGCTGATTTGTTAGTGATTTGGAATTTATAATGATCAATTTTACACCTTTGCAAATCCAGTGATTTCAAGAAAGTCACCTCTGATTTCTATCATGGTAGTTGAGCTTATAGGTATCATTACTGAAGTCTCTTTTTTTTCAGATCTCCCCTTGACTTTAGTGGGAGCACTATTTTAGTAAGCAGTTCAGAAAGGACACTTAATCTTGGTTTACACCAACCAATTAGTCACATGGAAAACTAGCGCGACAGTTGTGATACTAAGATAAACCTTTCTACCTCTAATTTTTTCTTCATAAGACATTCAAATCAAATTATGAATAACATTTCTCTTTTTAACATACCTAAAATATGCTGTAAGCAATTATCTGAGCAAAATAAAGGGTTAAGATGAATTAAGGAATAGAGGCAAAATACTGCTGATTGCGTTTCCCATTTATTTTTCATGCTGTAGCTCAGAAAAAAAAAATAGTAAAAGAAAGCAAAGAAAATTCATTAAAACAACTTGGAACTTCTCATTAAATCTTGTCATTCAATGATTCTCTCGGTAGCAGTTTACTGACAGAATCTGTACACAGTCAATAAAGAAACAGGACTGAAAAGCTTTCTAGACCTATGATTTAAAAGTAAGAAAAATGTGCCAACAGCACTTGAAGATAGTTTATGAGATGTTTCCACTGTAGAAATAACAAATGCCATTCCAAAGAGACTTTTTTAATTGAAGGGGTATTGTTTGTACTTTAGGAATTTAATGTCTCTCCCTTCTTATAGATTTTAATTTTCCAAAATGAAAATTTGTAAAGAGCCACAAATAGATTTAAAAGCTAATTTCACAAGACAATTTGCCTTAAATTTCATGCCAGACAACGGAAAAAATAAAGAAGAACTGGAATAACTAATTTAATGATCACATAATGGAGTAACCAGTGAGTATACAAAGTTTGGGGAAAAAATGACATTTAAGTACTAAAAACAAGGTTGTTTCACTTAATCTTGTAAAACTTAATCTACAAACTAAGTACCTTTAGAATATTAACTTTTTCAATGAGTTTTGTCTTACCAGTGCATTGAATGAGGCAGGGATCTCCTGTCGAAAAATGCAGTATGTGATCATTTAATTAAATATTGTATCATAGGTTAGCACACCAGTTGGCAAAAATAAGGTTGCAAAAGTAACCTTAATTCTAGTGTTTCCTAATTTTGGGGCACTCAAACTCTCAACATATAATGCTATGTTTATTTAACATAGCCAGTTATATGTACTTTCCTATATTTTTAAAACATAAAATTGAAAGAGAAGGAATTCAGACATGTGGAACTATAGAGACAAATCACTGGTTTATTAGCATGTTAAACACTTTTATATCTATAAAACTGACCGCTACTACTTGAGCTAACAAAGGATAGTGTTATACGTATAAACAGGATACTTTGAGTCAGTGACAGGAGGAGAAAAGGAAGAAGGAAACTTTACTTACCCACTCTCAGATGTCTCCAACCTCCACTGGTGGTTAATCAATATTTAACTTTTATATATGCCATTATATAATTACATATTTTGATACAGTTTATCATTCATGAATCTTGTACATTTGAATTCAGTGTGTATACTGTAACACGTTTGTTTCAAAGCAAAGAAGATTCTTCTTTAGTATACGGATATATTTTTACTAACAGCAGTAGCAAACTTTTATCCTCTATGGATACTAGTATCAAAGGTGGATGAATGAGTTTTACAGCTCTTTGCTAGATGGCAAAGGAAAGCTGGGAGTAAGGAGACCTGGGTTATGTTCTAGGATCTGATAAAGGAAATATATGTTGATCAATGCAATATACTGAATTTTTTAAATTAAGTTTAACTTGGTATAGCATGACATTCTGATTAAAAAAAATAGAATACAAAATTAAATGGGCACACAGTAAATGGATTAAAAACTGGATAATTGATAGGTCTCCTAATATAACTGTTAATAGGGAATCATAATTAAGCAGGTGTATTTTCAATAGGGAACCACAAGAATCTGTTCTTGGCTTATCTTATTTAACAGGAAGGATCTGAAGGAAAAAATAAAATCACTGATAAAATTTCCAGATAATATAAGAATCGGGGCAAGCTGTAAATAATGAAGTGGACAGGTCACTAATATAAAGTCATTGGATCACTTTGCAAACTTGGTCCAAGCAAACCATGTGACTTTTAATACAGATAAAGGAAAAATGTATACATCTAGTAAACAAGAATATAGGCCATATTTACAGGATGGAGGACTTCAGCTTGGTAAGCAGTGACTTTAAAAAAGATTGGGGAGTTATGGTGGATAGTCAACTGAGAAAAACTCCCAGTGAGATGCTGTGGCAAAAGAGCTAATGTAATCCTGGGGTACACAAACAGGGAAATTCTGAATAAGAATACAGAGATTATGTTCTCTTGACATTCAACAGCTACTGAAATACTGTGCCCAGCTCTAGTTTTCACAATTAAAGAAGAACATTGATAAATTGGAGAGGGTTGAAAGAAGAGACAAGAATGATTAAAGGATTAGAAAACATGTTTTATAATGATGGAACTCTAAGTCTATCTATTTAGCTTACAAAGAGCTTACAAAGAGAAGTTAAGGGTTGTCCATACCTTCATGGGGAACAAATATTTAACAATGAGCTCTTCAAATCAACAGAGAAAGGTATACAATGATCCAGTGACTGAAAGTTGAAACTAAACACATTCATATTGGAAATGAGGTGTATGTTTTTGTCAGTGAAGAAATTATACATTAGAACAATTTACAGTGGGTCATGGTGGATTCGTCACAGATATTAAAATCAAGATTTGATTTTTTTTTTTTTAAGATATGGTCTAGGAATTATTCAGGGGAAGTTCTATGATCTGTGTTCTTTTGGAGGTCAGACAATTACAAAAGACCCTTTTGGTACTGGAAAATATTAAAAAGTAGCAGTCTGAGGCATTTTGTTTGTTTTGGTTTTGGGGAATGCTGGGCAAAGAGTGACTTTTTGTCACTTGTTTTAAGAAATGCTCATTGACCATTTTAAATATTAAATTGAAACTATAGATAATTGCGTTGTGTACTGAGAACAGTTTTCCTTATTTTTGTCTTGCAAAGATGGTCCCCATAGGGATTAGGGACAAGGTTCAGGGAGCAGAAGGAGAGCAAACAGTTTACCCCTTTCCTCACCTGCTTCCATTAGTCTACCCTCTATGCTGTCCCTTAGCAGATCTGCACCTTCTATCCCTACTTCGTGCCCCTACTGATCACTGACTGATCCCAGTCTTCGACAATCTCCTCCCATCTGTCCTTTACAGACCCTTAGAGTCAGTGAGAGGGCAAGGGAAAGTTACATTTATGTCAGTCTGCTATATCCAGGATAGGGGCATTGGGAACATACTAGAGAATGTTTCACTGTACTTAGTTCTGGTCTTTGGTGCCATAGAAGCCTCAAGCAGCTATGAAGAGCAACTGCAGGGAAACGTCTTTTCAGTCTCGGCAACTGCAGAATGGAGTATGCTCAGTGGAGACTGTCTTTGGAGTCTCTAACCTCTAATGAATGTGGGAATGGCAGTTTTCAGAGACTTAAAACTTTACTGAATGTGGATGAATATTTGTGTAGATAGCAAAAGGTATCTGTTAAGACCAAGATGACCTCCTGACAAATTTCTCATCCCACTTAGTGAAACAATTCTTCAAATACTTTACTACAGTCAAAAACAATGATGTTAGCCTTGTTCTTTGAGCCAGCAAAGCTGGATTTTTTTTGTCAGAGACCGGACATGGAAAATTTCAGCCAAAGCAATATTAGCTGTAGGACAAGTTCCAGCTATGTCAATCTAATTCAGCAAAAACAAGAAGTCTTGTGGCACTTTTAAAGACTAACACATTTATTTGTTGCATGAACTTTCATGGGATATTCATGTGATAAATAAATGTGTTAATCTTTAAAAGTGCCACAAGATACCTTGTTTGTTTAGCTGTAGGAGTTACTGTGACCTCTGCCTATAACATTACAGCCCCAAAAAACACATGCACAACTGTAATTAGCACTTTTCAAACATTGTCTCCTCACCCTGAAAAAACATAGCTATAGCTGCCAAGTTTTATATAGATCTATATCATTCCCTCTCTTCACCCCCACCCTTCACAAATCCTACTTAGGGCAATATGTGACCAAATCCACATACATCAATTTTAAGCTGTTTTATAAATATGCAAGCATCTCATTAAATAATTTGCTTAATGTCACCTGGAGCTGCATAATATTTGGCCAGTATGAGCACCAAAGTTAAAGAAGAAAGCAATCAGAGGACAAAGTAAACAAATGCATCACACTCTATGTAGCAGAGACCTAAAGAGCATTACTCAAGAGAACAGCAGCAGATGAATTCCCAAGAGCACCTGACAACACTGCAATTCAGCAACACTTTAAGGTGTGGTTCTATTCAGAGTAGTAGCTCTGTAAAAATGGCACCAGGGCCTGTGCATATGCGAGTTGTATGGTCATTGTCTCACAGACCCTGAATCATATTTACTCATGTACATTTCCTAACTGCCCAGGGCTCTGAGGCTATGTCTACATTTGTAAAGTTAAATCAACTCTGTTAAGTCGACTTAACAAGGTCAATTTTAAGTCAAGTCGACTTAACAGTAGACATAGCCATCCACACTGGCTTTATGTCGACTTAATAAGGTTGACTTAGCACTATTTCCCATCCGCACTAGCTTTAAGTAGACTTAAGAACTCTACTTAAGGCTTAAGTCAACCTTCAGAGGTTGTGTTATTAAGTTGACTTAGGGTAGCGCTTAAGTTGACTTAATAAAAGCCAGTGTGGACGTGCCAGTGTAGATGCACCCTGAGACACAAGCTGGTTTCTTTTCATCTCCATCATTACCACTAATAAAACAGATTCTGCTAGCCAAAAGTAAGACACCTCATTTTTGCTAACTCATTCTTTCATTGATATATCTGTACGAACTCTTTCAAAGCACACATGTCATCAAGAGCATAATTTGATCTTCAGGGTCTTTATTTTGGGTGAAGACATGTGAAATGGAAAGAATGCCTCATGGCAGATAGGTAACTGGCTTTGCAAACATTACAGACAAAAACACATAGTGTGAGGGAGTTTTACTTGGGGCTTTGCTTACTGCTGGGCTTCATCTCATTTTGGCAATTCTGGGGATTAGCTCTGTTTCAGCAATCTCTCTTCTCTTTCTCTGTTGCAGCTCTCCTCTTGCTCACAAAGTCTCAGTACAGCTGCTACATGGCTCAGCCCTCTGGACAACTCACTCTGTTTTTCCCTTGTGGAAGAATCTTTTCAAGTCTCTGAGCATACAGCATCAGGTAGGCCTCGCTCCTGCTGCCTTGACTATGTCCCTTCCAGCGTGACCCAGGCAGCTTCCCCATTCACTTCTGCTCTAAGGAAGACCATAGTTCAGTGGATGGGATGAGAACCTGGGCCTATCATTTACTGTGGGTTCCAGTCCAGAGCCTTGTAGGGGTCAGTTAAGGTCTGTGGCTACATCTATGTTACTGACTTTGCCCCTGGACTACTGCCTAGCATGCTGCTTCATGCTTTTCATCCTCCAGTCTTTGCAGTTAGAGACCTTTCTCTAGGCCTACTAGGTAAATCCTTCCTCACAGGTTCCTCTTTTCGGCTATGTTTACACTAGGGAATTAAGGTCAACTTTAAGAAGGCCGACTTTAATAAGTTGACTTTAAGTCGACCTCATTAAGTCGACTTAGAGAGTTCACACTGGACTATCTAAGTCGACTTGTTTGCTCCAGGGAGAGCCAGCCCCGCATGGGGCTGGCTCTCCTTGGGGCAGCAAGCCCCTGAGCAGTCTGGGGGAGAAGGGAGCGAGGAGCTCCCTTCTGCCTCGGACCACTTGGCTGCCTTCTGCTTGGGACTTCCCACGTCCCGGGTAGAAGGGAATCCTCCTAGCCTGGACCACTGGGGTCCCGGGGACAACTTCCCCGGACCCAGTGGTCCGGGCCAGGAGGAAGAGCTGGAGCTCCGCTGATCAGCTGGAGCGCGGGTCATGGGGAGAAGGAAGCAAACCCCGTGGTCCTTTCTTGCCGGGACCTCAGTGGTCCCGGCAAGAAGGGACACAGGCCCTAAGTCGACAAAGTCAACTTAGGGCTCCCCCACGTCTACACTGGCTTAAGTCGACTCTAGAGAGTCGACTTAAGCCTTAGATCGATTAGCAAGGTGGTTTTAGAAAGCCGACTTAATTTTAATTAAGTCGAATTTAGTTTCCTTAAGTTGACTTAAGCAAGCTGCTTAAGTCGACTTAAGGAAATTTCAGTGTAGGCACAGGGTAAATTAAGTCGTCTTAAGCTTGCTTAAGACGACTTAATTTACCAGTGTAGACGCAGCCTTCATGAGGTGTAGGTGAAGGAAGGAAGATAGACTACAAGCTTTCTCCCTACCACCTCTCTTATTGATGCCAGCCTCTTGACTTTATAGATGGTCTACCTGTTCTCCCATAAGTGAGCTTTCTTCTAATGTGTACCTTCCACACAGTCTAAATTTCCCCCCATTTGCATTTGCATTTCCCCCCATTGGGCCATCTGCTCTAATTCAACTTTTTCAGGTCTTGTATGGGAAGTACTTCCCATCCCTGAGAGATTTAGTGCTAGAAAACCTAGAGGTGTATGAGAACAACTTGATTTCCCACAGATTCACACAGTCAGCATGTGAAAGCATGGCACCCAGAAAACTATGCATTTACTAACTGAGTTAAATTAGTCATTCATTATA
This sequence comes from Pelusios castaneus, assembly GCA_007922175.1. Classification (NCBI taxonomy): domain Eukaryota; kingdom Metazoa; phylum Chordata; order Testudines; family Pelomedusidae; genus Pelusios; species Pelusios castaneus. The sequence goes on from ML685903.1 coordinate 3,805,683, forward strand.
TATGTTGCTTCACAGTGTAATTTCCATTGTTTAGCAGTTGTAGAACCATCTGATTAAAAATAAATATTTCATGGCTTGTAACAGTAATGAGTTCTTTCTTTGATGTATATAATCCATTATTAAACTCCCCAACTGTTTTTAGATCAACTTTTGTGGGTTATAGCACAAGGCCTTTGCAAAGTACATTTTACTATCCAGATGGTTAGAGGTTGTCATTAAATTAGCCTGAAACAGTCAGCATCCCATCAGTTCATCTTATGTACTATAAATGGCAGATGATTTTTCTTCTTACTGATTATGCAACTTACAGCATCTGCCCATTTTCTGCTTCATTGTGTCCTGTCTAAAGTGGTCATTTCCCCAAACCTGTCATATCCAATCAAAAACCTGCAGGCACATGGCTCTTCAATCTATATTTTCACCATAGGGTATTCTATTAATTATGTACAAGTGCAGGAAAATACATGAAATAAAGTCATTAATATGCTAAGCAGTAAGAATCATAGCAATTTTACACATTCCAATAGTACTTCAGAAAGCAGTGATCCACATATACTTTCCAACTGGACAGTTGCTTTATGAATGACATTTAGTTTTCTATGAAGTCAGTCCTGAATAACATGGTTCATATTAAGTATATTTCAATGTCTTTAAAAGCTGTAGCAATTTTACTGTATTTGTCGCTGGCTGCAAAATAGTCAAATTTCTGCAAGAAGTTCTCAAAATCTTTGACAATTACCTTGAGAACCAGATAAAGCAGAATGACTTTCCCCCCTTTCTTTATATACTGCTCTTGTAAGGAATTTAGGTGGGCCATGCTCAGAATTAAGACAGTGATATTTTCAGTTCCAAAAGTGCTTTATGAATATAAACTACTTAATCCTAGTACAAGAATGCACTGTTTTGGTCATCAGAGGCAACATTCACAAGTGTTACCGGCCTACCAGTACTTTTGAAAGTGAAGTATAAGAAAGAGACTTGTGAGGAATCTTTCATCTGGGCAGAATGTCATCCATCATTCCATGAGGTTTCAGGAACAGTAAAAAAAGAAGTGAGGACACAGCATTAGCACACTAAGGAATAATATATGGGCATACATCCCTGCAATCTGTGGAAACATCAGAGCACTCTGATGTTACACCAATCATAGAACCACAGAATAATAGGGATGGAAGGGACCTCATGAGGTCATCTAGTCCAACCCCCTGCTAAAAAGCAGGACCACTCCCACTAAATCATCCCAGCCAGGGTTTTGTCTAACCGGGCCTTAAAAATCTCCAAAGATGGAGATTCTACCACCTCCTTAGGTAACCCATTCCAATGCTTCACCACCCTCCTAGTGAGAAAGTTTTTCCTAATATCCAACCTTGACCTCCCCAGCTGTAATTTGAAATCATTACTCCTTGTTCTGTCCTCTACTACCGTCGAGAACAGCCTACCTCCCTCTTCTTTGGAGCACCCCTTCAAATAGTTGAAGGTTGCTATCAAATCTCCCCTCAGTCCTCTCTTCTGTAGACTAAATAAGCCTAGTTCCTTCAGTCTCTCCTCATAAGTCAAGTGCCCCAGCCCTCTAAACATTTTTGTTGCCCTCCGCTGGACTGTTTCTAATTTGTCCACATCCTTTCTGTAGTGGGGAGCCCAAAATTGGACACAGTATTCCAGATGCGGCCTGACCAGTGCCGAATAGAGGGGAATTATCACATCCCTCGATCTGCTGGCAATACTCCTACTGATGCAGCCTAATATGCCATTGGCCTTTTTGGCAACAAGGGCACATTGTTGGCTCATATTCATCTTCCTGTCCACCATAACCCCCAGGTCCTTTTCCACAGCGCTGCTACTTAGCCGATCGGTCCCCAGCCTGTAGCAGTGCATGGGATTTTTCCGTCCTAAGTGCAGGACTCTGCACTTGTCTTTATTGAACCTCAGGAGTTTTTTTTCGGCCCAGCGTTCTCCCTGGATCCTGTCCCTGCCCTCCAGAGTATCTACCATTACGCCAAACTTGGTGTCATCCGCAAACTTACTAAGCACGCAATCTATCCCATCATCAGGATCATTAATGAAGATGTTGTACAGAACCGACCCCAGGACTGACCCCTGGGACACTCGACTCATTACTCATTACTCATTACTCATGGTTGCCAACTAGACATTGAGCCATTGATTCCTACCCACTGAGCCCATTGATCTAACCAGTTTTCTATCCACCTTACGGTCCACTCATCCAACCCATACTTCCTTAACTTGCCGACGAGAATGCTGTGGGAAACTGTATCAAAAGCCTTGCTAAAGTTGAGGTATACCACGTCAATAGCTCTTCCCGCATCCACAAATCCAGTCATCTCCTCATAGAAGGCAATCAGGCGTCAGGCACGATTTGCCCTTGGTGAATCCATTTTGACTGTTCCTGATCACTCTATTTTCCTCCAAGTGTTTCAGGATGGATTCTTTGAGGACCTGATACATGATTTTCCCAGGGATTGAGGTGAGGCTGACCGGTCTGTAGTTCCCCGGATCCTCCTTTTTTCCTTTCTTGAAGATAGGTACTATATTTGCCTTTTTCCAATACTTACGAGAATATTTTTTTTTGAATGGTGACAGTTGCTAAGTATCCTTTCTTCAATATTTAGATGGCTGAAATCCTTAACTGCTTTATGGGACCTCTCAAGATATTTCCACTTATAGCAGCATTTTGGAGACCCTATGTTACACTGGGGAGCTATTGGGGTCTGTTACAGACTCCTGCTTGGGAGAACTGGGAAGGTAGCCTATTGCCAACATTCCTTCCCAGTGTATCTCAGCAGCAGAAAATTTGACTACGTACATATATATTTTGATATTTTATTTTATTATTAAACAGAAACACCCAGTGCCTAAGCTTAAATGCACTATTCCAGTCATACTCTCCAAATGCCCATCGTCAAAAGGGGATCTGGCATTCTCAAGCAATGCTAGAAGATAGTTAACGGAAGTTCAGCTAAGAATTTAGCTGTTTTTACCATTGCTAACTCTGGAGCATAGAAATTGTCATGCTGTATCAGACCACTGGTCCATATCAAATGATTTAGAGGAAGATGTGATACCACAAGCTGAGAAGCTATAGGATAAACTGTCTTTTAGGGAAGTTTCTTCCCAACTCGATAATCTAAAAGTCACTTTATGCCCTAAAGTAGGATGATTATTAACCTTGCCATTTGTGTGTGTGTATGTATGTATGTATGTATAATAAAAAAACTACATTTAGTGACAGTTAACGTTGCCTCAGGATTTACCTCACCAATATAAAGAACCTCTAAAAACCATGGGAAATAAGTAATTAAGGGTAAAGTCTCCCTTCATTCATTGCCCCCTTTTTATTGACATCATGTTAGGCCATACTCCATAGGTCTTTGGTCTCCAGTTCCAACCAGAACAAAAGTAATTCATACTCCACCATCATCAAGCTCATACACACAAAACCTTAATGGTGGCCTCAACAATGTTAAAGTAATCCAAGTGGATGGTGAAGCAGTGGGATAGCATGCAACCCACCTGGAGGGCACCTCCTGGTGATGGTATTGGGTAATATAGCCCAAGTGGCCCCACTACAGGTGATCAGTGCTCTGCTTTTCACATGATGACTCTGCTCTTGAATCGTCTTCTCAGGCCTTGGCCCTCCAACTAAGCCCTGTAAATCCACTCCTGCCAGGATACAGCTCTTCTCTCTTCTCCTGGGCACTACCATCAATGGTCAGGGAGACCTGCTGGCCCCTAGGTTAAAATAGTCAATGGCCAGCAAGCTTTGGACCATACCTGGCACCCATGCTACTCTTGGCCCATCCACTTCTCCAGCCCAGGAACCCTATGCATCTCTACCAAGGCCTCCACCTCCCTCCAGTCTCTCCTCACAGTCCATGCCGACTCCCTGGGCCACTTTTCCTGCAGCCCCCACCCACACACAATATCTCACTTCTTGGAATCCAGCCACCATCTGTCCCTGGCTCGTTGACCCCAGACCGCTGCTCCAGCCTCTGTCACAGTCTGCTCCCTCCAGGCTCCCCAGGGGAAGGTCAACTCCCTGTAGTGTCTTACACTCAGAGCTTTCCAAGGTGCTGGCTCCCACAGCCAGCTGCCAGGAAGAGGACTTTCTTCTCACAACTCCCAAAGCAGACTGAATATCTAGCTCTAGTGCTCCCTTTATATACTGGCAGCCTGCCCTCTGATTGGCTCAGCAGCCTTCTCGCCCTATTGGCTGCTGCTCCCAGGCCCAGTTAACCTCTTCAGCACTGTAGCAGAGCAATTGCTCCACTACAGATGGACTGTGGGACAATAAGATATAATGGTCTGTTGATATTGTAAAAAACTGTCCCTCCCCCAATGGTTGGGTTGCTCTTGTGTGTGATTTGAAAGAAAGATGGAAGGAATGGGAATTGAAAAAAAGTGTTCTTTTGTTGGGTGGATGATATCATTTGTCAGCTCTAAAGAGGGGAAAGGGCTCCAGTTGCATTAAAAAATGTTAGATTTTTAAACAATGTGGTCTCACTTTATTCTTCCAGTAGCTCTGATGTTACAATGATGTCAGAATTGTAGAATGGCGATTAAATGAACCCATACTAGCAAACAGAAGGAGGGAATACTGATCAGCTGCCACAGTTGTTACCAGAGAGAACCAAGATGGAATAAGCTCCGTCACAGGGTAGAGCTGGTGAGGAACTTTCTCTGTAGGTGATTTGGTCACAAAATGCAGTTTTTGAGAAAAAGGTTCTATAGGAATAATTTGATTTTGCAGAATGTTGCTGATTGTCCATTTGAGAAGGATACATGGAAATTTTTCATCAGGTAGCTTTGACCTGAATGAAGACATTTAAGTTTGTTTCATTGTATATCATTTCTAAACTGCAGCATAGTTATAAGTCTATAAACAAATATTACCTAATGTGTAACTGATAGTATCACAATTAGCACGCAAAGAGCAACATGTGCAGCAAAGCACAGAGCCCAAAGTGTTTCAGATTTCTTATAAAACGGGTCTTAGTCCTTTTTTTTTCATACTCCTGTAAAAGGAAACCTGTAACACAGTCTTAATTCTGTTGCTATTAGTGCTTTACAATTTTTATAAATGACAATATGAAGTATGTGGTCATTAAAGGTTTAAAAGCAGAATGCAATTAAAAAGCATGTGCATTTACCATTGCTTTAAAAATATGCCAATTATTTTGGAGGATTGACTCATAATTTTTAAACACTTAGAGTTAGCAGTGCTGCTTCTGAAATATTTTAGCTACCTTATGTGACCAAGTTAGCCACACAGAAACCATAATGTCTCCAAATCTAAATATCCAGACAGATACATTATGAAAGATTTATTTTATTTTATTTTTTTAAAAGTGCTCTACTTTTCAGTATATCATTCTGATATAGTTATTAAAATTCAAACAAATAAACATAAATGGTTCCATTCACAGGGTAAATGTGGTAAGAAAACATGCAAATGTGGACCTTGTTTGTAAATGGGTTGGTAGATTATTTATTAGAGCTCATTCCCCCCTCCCTGCCCATGATTATATTCACAAGCACTCAGGATTTGTGAAACTTTCAGGAATAATAAATGATAAAAAAAAAAAAAAATAAGGTGACAATCTGATAGACTAAAAGAGCATAAGAGACAAAGTAACAATTGCTTTTTTATTGCATACTGAAATCAGAAGGGTGAATGGGTGGGAGGGAATTTAGTTTAAACTTTCTGTTGATCCTTGTCTACCCAATAATCAATTTATTTTAATGACAGATAGGTACATATAGCATCTCTTCAGTTGGAAACCACAAACTTATTAATAATTTTTTAATTATTAATTAATTAACCTGACTGCCCTTGTGGGGCTCCCCCATTACCGTGGCACTCTGCCTGGGAGCAGGGCACTTGCTGTGGGGCCCATGCTGTGGGGCTGGGTCCAGGACTCTGAGGCCTCAGCTGGCTCAGCAAAAGGACTTTGGGGGGCCATGGCTGGGCAGTGCTGCTGCAGGTTGAGCAGGGTAGTAGGGAGGGGCTGTGGGACCATGTTGCTGCAGAGGGCTGCAGGGGAAGGGGGGCTGGCCAGTGCTGGTGCTGCTGAGGGGGCAGACCAGAGGCTGGGCAGACAGGGAGCAGCAGCAGCCAGCCACTCAGGCCAGGGTCAGATTTTTGAGGGGTCATGGGACCCGACGTTAGGTCTGGGCCAGGGGCTGCAGCTCCTGCCTTAATCCAGCCCTGCATTGTACATCTTAAACAGGAGATACTTTTTAAAGGAAACAGCTATATATACAGAACAAAAAAAAACAACTTCTACAAATCTCAAGTTCCAGCTTTGCCTCACTTGGTTACAAGTAACTATATTACATTTGAAACTCTAGAGAGCCAACAGATGCAATTAGTCTCTCAATAATTTACCACAAGTAAATATATTATACCATAGACACAAAAATGTTTTTTGTTTGTAATTTATACACATAAATTAGTATATTATCTTGAAGCCATATCTCATGTGATTAGTTCCATTAACTTCAAAGAACTTTAGAAACTATAAATTCTGAAAGTCTGGCACTGTATCTTCAATGTCAAACACACTGTAGAATTCAACCAGGTATTTGGAATCTATAAAAGGCTGGGATTCCCAAAAAGCAGAGAAAGCAGTATATGAATATATTAATTTTTAAATGACAATCAAGAGGAATGTAATCACCTGTGGGCTGTTTTGTTTTTTTTTTAAATTCATATCTTCTCAATAAATGAAAGATGGGAAAATTCACTATTTTCTCAGAAATTAACAACAATAAAAGCAACAACAAAAAGAACTCAGGGAAAACTTAATAGGATATAACTTAACAAAAAAGAAAGAAATATGCACCAAGCAGAAGCCATTTTAAAAATATCACTTAAGCATTGCAAGTGATTACCTGTGTCAAATTTTAAAGGTCAGCCCCAGAAAACATGTTGGTAAAAAGAAATTATAAACATAGTGAGAAGAATTTTTAAGGTCCAAGGAATTACAAAGGGAATGTTCCTGGAGGAATAACTACTGCTATTTACAATGAGATTAAGGACACTATCAGTATTTATACTAGATCTTCTCAAATGCTTATTTAAATTCTTAGTTGGTTTCTGAATTCACTGCTTTTTACTTTTATTGAATTATTTATAGAGCACCAATACTGTGTTCAACACTGGACAGGAAATGGAAAAAATGAAATCTAGGAAGATTGCAGTCTAAATATTACAGAGCAATACAGTCTTCACATAGGAAATCAAGTGAGTAACTGGTACTAAATTAGAACATAGGTATGAAGCAGGTGCAACAGAGTATGTGTACCAACCTTGGTTAACAGGATGATATAGGCAGCTGTGTCACAAACTATCTCAGTTCATTTTACTTGGAAGTGACCTAAAATGAAAGAGGGATTAGAACTTTGATCGATTTACAGAACTGTTTCCCAATTTATTTAAAGAACTGGACATGTAACCAGTTTTGAAGATCAAATAGCAGATTTCTTCTCCCCACTAGAATAAAGAGTAGAGAGCCAGACAATGAATTAGCAGGTTCCAATCTTTCTATACAAGTCAGCTTGTTTCACTCATACCTTGAAAATTTCCTTACTTCAGCAGCAGCTTGATTAAAACCAATGAATCTATTCACTGAATAAGAGGTTATTCAGTATTAAAAAAGACAGCTCAAATCAGCAGCTACAAGATAGCAAGACACTATACGGACTTATTCTTACTACGGGAAACAGGTGTTTTCTTAATGCACATTATATAACTGAGTTTACTTAACACAAGGTAAAATTCTAATGAAGACAGAGCAATATGTAGTTGTCACAAGACATGGCAGGCCAAGTTCAAAATCTGTGGGATACACTAATCTGTAGCTCAACCTATTAACTCATGTGAAAACTGCAAAATGTATTGTCTGCACTAGGGTTTTATCTCAAATTATTTAACCTGAGTCAAGAAAACATCTTTTCTTCCAATGAAGACAAGGCTACTGAGATTCAGCTGCATTGGGGAATAATGAGTAGCTCATAACCCAATTGGCACTGGGTGGAGGCATTGTACAAATAAATTTTAATGTGTTGGGAGAAGCATGGTGACAGGTAATCTGCACTTCTGCCTACATAGGACAGGGTGGTGGAACCATGTCCTCTACTTAACACTGGAATAGCACCTCCTCTTGGCTGTTTTGTGGATTAATTCTGAAAGGCCAACACCCCTTCGTGCTGTTGCAAGCTATCTCTCTCTCTTATTTCATGATTCCTCTGTTACTTCAGGAGCTGCTGCTGCTGCTTCTTAATTACTCAGCCCTCCAGCCAGATCACTCAGTGCTTCCCCGAGCCTCTGCTTCCAGGGCAGAGTCCTTCAAAGTCTATTCTGTTCAAGGGGACCTGATCCTGTTATTCCTACCATGACCCAGGTGGTCTTCCAGTTCATTGCCCACTGGTGCTCCAGTGGGAGGTACGGGAACCTGAGCCTACTGTAAGTTCCAGTTCAGGGACCCTGCAATATGCAGTCAAGGTCCATTCAGTCCCCAGCCTTACTCCTGGGCTCCTTTCTACCTTACCTCCACAAAATCTTTTCTCCATCCGGCTCTCTCCAGGATACACTTTTCCTTCTGGGCCAAGTCACCAAGGTCTTACTCTTTCTTTAGGCCTCACCTTCTCTCTTTATTAAACACAGGCTGACAACAGACTTTCTTGTTGCTGCCAATTCCTGCATTTATATCAGTTTAGACAACCTCTGCTTATATGATTTTCCATGTAATTAAGGCTTTCCAGTCACCCTTAATTTCCCTAATTTGCAGCCTAATTGCTGATTGGGCCATCTGTCTTACCTAGATCCTCTCAGAGTCAGTGTGGGAGGTATACACTATCACAAATCATAAACAGCTTTGTTAGGTGCCAAGTGTGTAGTAACTGTGTACTATCCCAGAGCAACAGTGCACATTTGCGGTTAGGTCTGTATCTTTATCTATAATTAATAAAAACAGGTATTTGGGACTCTCAACTATGGGTGTGGGATATTTTCATATTCTTAATGTTGGGTAGAAAGCAAAGAAACAAGAAGACCCATTAATATTGCTGACAGTGCTGGCTAGGCACCCCTCCTTCTGCTCTCCAATCTTCACATGGAAAGAATAGGATGACTTACTTCAGCAGCCCCTTGAGCACTCCATCACCATAGCGTACTAATTTAAAGCTGCTATCTGTTCCAATAAAGACAGAATATTGGAATTATTTCCTCTGAAGTTTTGAACCGATATTAAATGCTAAATTATTTAGCTACTATAAATTTAATAATCAGTTGGCTCAATTTTAAAGCCATACATTGTAGGTTCAGAAATTCAACATTACTGGATATTCATTCCACTTAGCACAGACTGTTTTAAAAAATGAGATTAAAAAGAGTAGAGAAAATAGTAGAGAGAGAGAAAATTTTGAATAAAAATAGAAAAGTGTATATGTACTCAGTTCCACTGCCTACTTTTAAGGGTGTTCTCTCTGTGATGTTTAGCTAGAAAAAAATCTTATTTGTTTTAAAGGTGAATCATCCTAGCAAATGTTTTTAAATTACAGGAATCAAAATTTTCACAACTCAGACTAGTACTGTGAACACAAGGAATAGCTTGAAAAGTGTACAAAACCCTGCAACTCCCAAGCTTCATCTATTCTTGTGTAAAACATTCACATCTATAAATGTATCAGATGCCTAGCTACATTGTCAAATGAGCAATATGGCTCCAGAGCAAAATAAGCCTCCTCTTTGTGCAGAGGTTACAGAACATTATCTAATGCATTGATACACAGTTGGACTATTGTTGCTTCCAGTTTTGAGTAGTGTTCAGGGTTCCTTTGGGACCTATTGGATGTCACAGTTTCTCTGTTCCAGGTCAAATGATTAGGGCACATTGAAGTTCACCTATTATCCAAATGCAACCTATATGCCATTTATTTCTGTATTATTTCAAATTCTTTTGTAATGACAGGATAATGTGATATTGTTTGTGTTCCTCCTGTTTGTAAAAAGCATGGGATCAGAATATCCCTCCATCCCTCCCTGTCCTCTTAGAATGGCTATTGTCTGTGTTTGACAAAGCATGACTATTTCCATAAGAGTTTTAGTGCAGATATTCATCTTGACAGACATGTGCCAGTACACAACCTGGCTAACAATATACTGCTATTTTGTCACATGAACTGAATAGACCATCAACATCTTAATATAATGAATCAGAAATTTATTAAACACACAAAAATAAATAAATTAAAACTTCTCTAAAAAGTTGAATCTATGGTATCTTGGTATATGTAGTGCTGTGTTTATTTTATTTATGCCTTTCCAGTAGCAGAGGGATGGTGATTCCAGAAGTGTCTATTGCTCCAGGAATGAAAACCACTTTATGAATAAGAGCAAGATGTACTGAAGGGGGGGCTATTAAGTTGTTGAGCCAATTGATGGGCTACCAATCTGTACAAACAAAACAAGGACAAATGGACACATTGATATCTTATTTAAGTTCTGTATGTGGGGTTCATTTGATAGAGAACTAACAATACATTTTTTTTCACTCCATAATGTACCAGTAATCATTTTATGATGTATTCAACAGTAAAAATAATATTTTCTAAGATCTACCCTGAGCTTAATAATAAAGTACAAAATGAGGAAAGCAAACAGGTCTCACTTTCCTTATGTGGTGTTACTGTTAGAAAAAGAGTTGGATCATTTAGTGTTAAGCTAAGTCAAATATTTTTAATAGTGATTTCATTTTGCCTTTACCAAATTAAAATTGCCCTCCCCTACCAACTCAGAAACACCTTTATTCTTGTATTAAATTTATCTTGAAGGACACTTATCAGCCTCTTTGTGGAGCAGGTGATGTTACAACCAAATAAGAGGTTTTGGGGCTGAGCAATGAATAGATTATTTCTAATTACAAACTTATATTTCCACTTTCCTAGTCATACAGTAATATTAATTTGTTTCTCTTTAATCAACATTGAGTTTAATATATTTTCCTCTTCTATAGTAGAAGGCCAAGTAACTAAGTTAAACTTCATTAGCTAATTATACACAATGATAATCAAGCATGAACAGCTGTGACTAAGGGATGTTTTATCTGAAAAATGACAGAAAAGTAACCATATCAGAATGCCAATTAAAGATACAATTTTATTATATAAATAGAGTAAGGATGTAAAACAGACAGATAAGCCAGAAAATAAAAATATCCAACTCATAACCATGAAGAGAAAGTGACAGGCATGATTGTGTGATCTTGGGATGTAGCAAAAGGATTCACATCGAATTTCCTCACTTGGGGCCAAAAGTTTGGGATAACAAGTAATTTCCTTCAAAAAGAGTGCACTTCAATGCTGAGAAAGAGTATAAATATCCCCATATATTCAAGATAGAAGTCATCCCATGTGCAAGTTCTTCTAAATGCTCTGCAGTTTTCTCTAAACAAGTCTAATCCACTGTTACATTGCTAACATTACCAGGTTAGATAATGTATATGTGCAAGTGTGTAGAACATATCTCATTAGCCCTTAAACCTTGCCCAAAAATGCCTCTGGCTTCTGTCTTTCACAGCCATCAGAATGATCACTCCGGGAATGAGTCAGAATTGGGGCAAACAATCTCTGGCCATTAATCTTCCTTCTAGCATATTATTTTTGGAGATACCAATGTAGGTTTGCCATGTAAGTTTGTATAACTATCTCAAAATTAAGCAATTTATGTTGTTTCACAAAATAAATAAATAAATAAATAAATAAATAAATAAATAAATAATAATAATAAATTGACTATACATTGTCTAACATTTAATCCTGATGAGTGAGTGCACATCAATAAATATATCTACAAGTTGGTAGCTTGAAAAATTCACGAGATATAGTAAAATAAACAATTATTTCCTTTTAAATATTAAAAGGACAGGACAATCCAGCAGATAAATGAGAGTGAGGAGCACAGGTTATCAGTTCTGAAAATGACCCACTGGAAACTTTGGCAAGTCAAGGAATCTTTCTGTGCATCTTTTCCCCTTTCTATTACTAACTTGTCTTCTCTGTTTAGACTTTTAGCTTTTTAGGGCAGGGACTTTCTCTCACTCAATGTATGTACAGTGGCACCTAACCCAATGTAGCTGATGCTGTCTCTAGGGGTATATCTACACTTAAGGACCCTTAAGTCAACCTAAATTACTCCATGTCTACCCCTGAATTTCATTGTCGACTTAAGAAATTCCTTAAGTCAACTTAATGAAAGTTTAAGTCGACTTAATAAAAACAGCCCATTAGGTTGACTTAAGCCTTAAGTCGACTCCCTAAGTCAACTTAAGGACGGTGTGGATGGGGAGTAACCCTTAAATCAATTTTATTAAATCGACTTAAGGCCAGTTAAGTTGACTTAAGAAAATGGACTAAGTCAACTTAACTTTTTCTAGTGTAGACGTACCCTAAGTACTGTGATAATATATAAAAATTAGACACAAAAGCTATGTGAAAAGAATATAAAAGCTGCAAAATAAAAAATTAGGCAATGTGAAAATTTAGACTGACTTTTCAACCTTTATTTGGCCCCTTTATACATATATATTATAATACAGTCTCTTTAATTACAAGATCTCATGATTTTTGTCCGCAAGACCCCTTCCTGCTTTCCTATAGCCAGCTTTTGCCTGGTCTCCATTTCAGTCAGGTTTCTTCCTCCTTCATATTTCTTGGGTGCCAATGGGAGGAGCTTTGACAATACAAGAGAGACAGATTTTCTGTGCTCATTTCTAATGTCTCGTACCATAACATCTTACCTCAGCAACTGCAAGGAAGGTCTTTCAGCCTGGATTTGGATAATACTCATAGAAAACAGAATAGTCAGAATTTAGACCTAACAATGACTGCTGATCATATGTGAGCTAAGATCTTGGCCCAATTTGGGTGTTTTCTTCTAAGTACAACAAAAAGCACATCCACCATACCAGGGTGACACTCCTGCAACAATTCCAGTCTCTGCTCCAGTGTGTGAGAGTACAAGAGTATCTTAACAAAACAGTGGTAAGATTGATTTTTTTTTTTTACTATGGGCGAAATAAGGAATTTTAACTTTACACTTCAAAATATTTTGTATTTAATTTTTCCAGAAAAGTTCAGCCTGAGACAGACATCTGTCATGGAAAATGTTAGCCTGAATTATTTAAGTTTGGTAAAATTATATGCAACTACACCAGAATCTTAGAATTAAGTGTCTGGTAACTAACGAGCAACTCCTACTATATTTAAATAATGAATAAAATAACTTTAATAGTAACAATATGCCTATCAAATGGTGAGTTGACAGGGGATTGCCCTCTCCTCCTAGGGATATGGCTGGGACACATCCACCTATTCAATGCAGTGAGAAATGGTCAGGAATTGATATTCAGTCATTGACCCTGCCCTTTCTTCTCATAGAAAAGTCTAGACATTTAATCTTTCTTCCTATATAGTATGGAAAGAGGACACTGTTTGTGGCCATTCACAGTGAGGAGATTTGCTGTGGCAGGGCAGGCAGAGAAAATTGTGAAGTTTTGAATTTTTGAAAAATTGTTTATTTGTTGTTTCCTTTTCTTGCTTTTTATTGTTATATCAATTTCAGTCAGCTCCCAAGGCTCACTAATAGCCTATGCTTCCCAGACAGATGGGCTTGATTGTACCAAAAGATTAATACAAATCACAGCTTTCCAACAGAATGTTTTGATTTTGGCGAATTAGTATTTTCTGACTGAAATTGTTCCATTGAAAAATTTCCAACTGGCTCTGCTTGTAAGCTCTTTGCATCAGGGACTGTTTTCTAGTTTCTGTTTTTACATTGGCAGGCACAATAGTATTCTAATTTCAAATGGGGCTTCTGAGTGCTATTGAATATCCACAATTATGACTATGACTGACTAAGTATGAATATTAATGACTAATAACTGGTGGAGAGTCAGGATAATTTGCTACATACTTACCTTGCAAATTACCAAAAGAAAAAGGGCACTCACATTCCAGAGGCTATAAAAAATGCCATGCTATATTTTATCAGAGCCTACAAATGAAAAAATCATATGTGAGATTTTGGAACAGTAGAACATGATAGTGTTAGTAACAAACAATGTCCTTGTATGAGCAGTACTTATTGTGACTCCAAGCTGGTCAAGGAAAAGGGAGTGGCTCCTCTGAGCCACTGAGAGTCCCTTTCATTTTTTGTTGATACCTAGGCCAGTCATTTGTTTTTGGAATGCAGCGCTGGGTTGTTCTACAAGTCCTAATAATGTACATATTACTTCTCAGTTCTATAGCATTTTGCCTAAGACCATGTCTACATTAGAAAATTGTTCTGCAATAAGTCTTTGTGCTATAATAAATGCCTTGTATTTATAGTGCAATTGCGCTTTCACACTGCACTTCTTATAATGCAAAGGAGTGTCCACGCTGTTCTCTGCATTTCCACAAGAAAAAAAAATGGAATTGTGGACACCTATCCCAGAGTGCCACTTCCAGCTCTAGCAACCCCATGTAGAAGGACAGGAGCTCTGAGCACTGTGGGTAAATTTACAAGTTCTCCTGGGACACTGTGTTTTCTTGTTGTCATTCACTGTAACTATTAGCAAACTCACACCCTTTTTCAATGTTGCCCCAGGAAAATAGGAAAAAGTTTAAATGTTCCCAGGACTCACAGGAGGGAGGAGCTATTCACATCAGAAGAGTAGTGTCCAAGCAGAAGTCAGGAGTGGTCAGGCTTGAAATTCTGGGACATTTCCAGAGGCCACTTATTACAGAAGAAAATTCTGTCAGCATTCACACGCACTTTATAGCACAAGAGTTGTTCTGCAATATGAGTTATGACTCTCATGCAGGTGCTATTATTGTTCTGGTATAACAGAGTACTTATAACGCAAGAAGAAACGTTCGGATGTGTACAGTGGATTTGTTTTTCTGCAATAAAATGACTTATACCTCAATAACTCTCTAGTGTGTATAAGGCCTTAATCTGTCTAAAGCCATGAGATGCATATTTGAGAATATTACATACTGAAGCCCTCATTGCCATACATATAATATTGCAACAAATATATTATTATAAAAAATTTTCAGAATGCCATGAGAATTTCAGCAAGATCTTACATAACATACTTTGCGTTAAACAATACACTATGACACTATAAGGGTGAACATAAATAATACACAATTACACTATAGAAGTGTAGAAGGAGATTCAGAGTGTCACAATTGAATGGAACAGAACCATTTTTCTCTGAACTTTCAAGATATTTTACCAGTATATACAGTCTCCTTCTTTACCTACCTCTTGATTTCTCTAGTTTTTTCAGGCAAGTAGAGAAATTGCTAGTTTACTTGCTCTTTCATGTTTCCCTGCAAAAAAATTCTGTTGACTAAGAAATCCATTATTCTTCATGGACAGCCATTATTGCCACCACTGAGTCTATAAAGAGTTCCATTATTCACAGGCCAGGGTTTCATTAGAGTGGGACCTTGAGTAGGACTGAGGCCTGTTTCAGTGAAGGAAATTAGGGGATGATGTATATACAAATCAAAAGAAAAGCAAAAGGAAAAAAAGATTTGGGAAGTGATTGAGCTTCTAGCATTTCTGTTTTTAAGAAAGAGCTAGGAATAAAGATGAACCAAGAGACAAATTCAAAACCAACCAAATAAGAAAGAACAAAAGCAAGCATAGAGCTAAACAATCTAAAAGAGAAGATAAAAGTTTACTTGTGTAACTTAATGAAAAAGACAATTCCAGTACCAGGTGGAATGAGTCCCAGAGGTTCTGAAAGAACTGGCTGAAGAAATAGAACCTCTAGCAATAAATTTTTGATGCATTTCAGAAATCAGGTGAGGTGCCAAAGCACTGGAGGAAGACTAATGTGGTGTGAGTGGATAGAGAAAGAAAAATGACCAAACAATTTGTGGCCTATGAACCTAATTTCTATTGCAGATAAAATAACAGAAAACAATGGAATCAATTAGTGAACAAATAGAAAAGAGAAAGCCCTGTTAAATAGACTTTGAAATACAGTGCATTACACGTCATCTTTTGTAATGATGCTGGATAGAATTATTTTTTTATTTTTAAATGTGATTTATTTATTAAATGTTTTAATATAAATAAAATTCAAGGTTAAAACAAATACTGTGTGTGTTGGTCAGTGAAACTCACTTAGCAGAGACTAAGCAAGAAAAAGATTAAAAGCAAGCAGAAGTGGGATGTGTGACCAATCTGAGCTTCTAATATATTCAATAAATTTCAGTTCTCTTGAAAATACACAGATCTGTACACTAATATGCTATGCATTCACTTACAAAACTAAATGATTTCTTTGTTTAGGTCTTCACTGAGCAGGTTGGTGGTGATTAGATGTAGGGGAGGGCAATAAAACTGGGATCGGATCAGAAGCTAAAATAGGGAAAGAACAAGATAAAAATTACTTAGATCAGCTAAATGTCTTCAAGACACCAGGGCCTAATGATATTCACCCTAGAATACTCAAGGAGCTGACTCAGGAGATATCTGAGCCATTGGCTATTAGCTTTGAAAAATCATGGAAGACTGGAGATGTCCCAGAAGACTGGAAAAGAGCGAATATAGTGCTCATCTATAGAGAAGGAAATAAGGACAGCCCAGGGAATTATAGACCAGATAGTTTAACCTCTATACCAGGAAAAGTAATGGAGCAAATAATTAAGGGTGCATCTATAGGCAAATTAGGTTGACTTAAGGACGCTTTTGTCAACCTAAACAAAGCCATGTCCACACCTGGCTTTCATTAAGTCGACTTAAGCGCTTCCTTAAATTGACTTAATAACTACCACTCTTTATGTCAACTTAACGTCTAAGATAATTTGTTAAGTTGACCTAAAACCGGTGTGGATGCCCAAAGTCTACTTAATTCCCTAAGTCGACCTAGGGCTGGGGACAAGGAAGCTGCATCTCCTTGGCAGAAGGGAGCCAGGGCTCCTCCCCAGGGACAAGGGAGCCGCATGCAGCTCCAGAGCTCCTTTCTGCCAGGGAGCCATGTGCGGCTCCCTTGTACCCGAGGGAAGTCACGGCTCCCTTCTGCCAGGGACCTATGGGTGGCTCCCTTCTCCCCGGAGGGAGCCATGGATCCCTTCTGCCAGGGAAACGCGGCTCCCTTTTTGCCTGGGATCTGGGAAAGCAGGAAGCCATGGCTCCCTGATTGTTGGAGAGCGTAGCTCCCTTGTCTCGGGGAGCTGCAGCTCCCTGCTTAAGGAGGAGCCGGGCTAGTCAATTTAAGAGCCTAGTGTAGACTCTCTAATTTGATTTTAACAAGGTTGACTCTAAGTGGACTTAAGTCAACCTTGTTAAGTTGATTTAATAGGGTTAACTTAGCTTTGTAAGTATAGACATAGCCTAAGGAATCAATTAGGAAACATCTAGAAGAGAATAAAGTGTTAAGTGATAGTCAGCATGGATTTGTGAAGAAGACATCATGTCAAACCAATCTGATAGCTTTCCATGATGGGGTAACAAGGCTTGTGGATAGAAGGGAAACAGTAAATTTGGTATATCTAGACTTTCGTAAGAGTTTTGATATGGTATTGCATAACCTTCTCATTAACGAATTAGGGAAGTAAAACCGGGGTGGAGCTACTATAAGTTGGGTACAAAACTGGTTGGATAACCACTCCCAGACAGTAGTTATCAATGGTTCACACGCAAGCTGGAAAGGCATACGGATCAGTTCTGGGTCCAGTTCTGGTCAATATTTTCATCAATGATTTAGATGATGGCATAGAGAGTACACTTATAAAGTTTGCTGATAATAACAAGTGGGGAGGGCTTGTAAGTGCTTTGGAGGGTAGGATCACAATTCAAAGTGATTTGGACAAACTGGTAAAATGGTCTGAGGTCAATAGGATTAAATTCAATAAAGAAAAGTGCAAAGTACTCCATTTAGGGAAGAACAATCCATTGAACACATACAAAATGGGTAATGACTTCCCAGGAAGGAATACTGCAGAAAGGGATCTGGGTGTCATAGTGGACCACAAGCTAAATATGAGTCAACAGTGTAACACTGTTGCAAAAAAAAGCAAATACCATTCTGGGATGTATTAACAGGAGTATTGTAATTAAAACACAAAAAGTAATTCTTCTGCTTTACTCTGCCCTAATTAGGGCTCGACTGGAGAATTGTGTCCAGTTCCGGGTGCTTCATTTCAGGAAAGATCTGGACAAGTTGGAGAAAGTCCAGAGAAGAGCAACAAAAATTATTAAAGTTCTGGAACACTTGATTTATAAGGCAAGTTGGGTTTCTTTAATCTGGAAAAGAGGAGACTGAGTGGAGACATGATAACAGTTTTCAAGTACCTAAAATGTTGTCAGAGGAGGAGGGAGAAAAATTGTTCTCCTTAACTGCAGATAATAGGACAAGAAAAATAGACTTAGATTACAGCAAGGGAGGTTTAGGTTGGACATTCAAAAAAAAAATCCTAACTGACAGAGTGATTAACCACTAGAATATGTTGCCTAGGCAGGTTGTGGAATCTCCATCATTGAAAGTTTTTAAAAGTAGGTTAGACCAGCATCTGTCAGGGATGGTTTAAGAGGGTACTTGGTCCTGCCATGAATGCAGGGGACTGTACTCAATGACCTCTCATGGTCCCTTACAGTTTCTATGATTCTATAAAAGCTACTGAGACTAAATGTGCCACAATGCTGGTTTGCGTGCTTTGAGTTTACTCCCATTATTTTTTAACGTGTGAATTCTGCTAACATAGGCTATGTCTACCCTACAAAAAGTTAGGTCGACTTTGTTAAGTGGACTTAATAAGGTTGAAAGTCGACCTTATCAAGTCCACTTAACAAAGTGGACTAAGTCGACTTAACTTTAAGTCAACTTAGTCCAACTAAGTCGACCTAACCACCCTTAATAAAGTTGACTTAAGGGTTACTCCACGTTCACACCATCCTTAAGTCAACTTAAGGAGTTGATTTAAGTGTTAAGTCGACCTCATGAGTGGTAGTTATAAAGTCGACTTAAGCTTTCATTAAGTCATCTTAAGGAATTTCTAATGCAGACGTGGCTTAATTTAAAGCCTAATGCAGACGTGGCTTAATTTAAGTTGACTTTAGCCTCCTTAAGTCGACTTCAATTGCCAGTGTAGACATAGACCTAAATCTTTGAATATTTCCACAACCTTGCATTGTTTCCATTATCAAAATGTCCCTACTGTTTTTTAAACAACTTCTAAGCAGCCAATATTTTATTGTTCATATACAATGAAAAGAATAACATGGACAGCACTACTATCACAACAGTATAAAATATACAGTTCCAGTTATGCCCATTCTAACCTAACAATCCAGTCATTCAACCTGGATCCAATTCTCCACTGCAAAATACTCTACCATTCTTTGGAATATCCTTCTTGTATTGCTTACGTTAAATTTCTGTTAGTGTTGTTTTTGGAAAGATAGCGTGTTCTGAGAGACCACTTCTCACCTGCTTGCATATTTTGTCATAGCTGTTAAAGTCAGCTGAGATTTCCTTGCTGTCATTTCCTCCTATTTAAGTGCTTTTTGTTTTGTTTTGTTTTTAATATAAGTTGTGGCATTTTTTTCATAAGACTTGCTTTAGTCATGGATACTTAAAACTGGGTGCAGAACTTTTGCATTAAAAAAAAAAGTAACAAATTCAGAGATCACTTTTGAAAATATTGTCCGAAGTGACTTCTCCAAGGTCACACAGGAAGTCTCTGGCATAGCCAAGAACAACCTTAGTCCAGTGGCTTAAGCCCAAGACATTTTCCTTTTTGACAAGAAAAGCTGTATTATGCAGAACCCATATCTCTCCCTACCCCCATGAAATTAGCTTTACTTTTAAAACTTTAGAACAGTAAAGCTGTGGTTGTAAGACTGATGATTAAGGAAGGACATATTTTTAAATTAAAAAATTGAGAACATTTATATAGAGATGGAACACAAGGAATCAAACAGGAGATTGTAGACAGTCACTTCTCAGAGCAGACTTTCACTTTATGCCTAGCTCTCAAGTAACAATAAGGAAGGGCATTTGCCATTCTAACAATATCAGATCTCTGGTCTCAGATAAATCCAGATTTTCCCAGTGTCCCTGTCAATCCCCAGGTTGCAGAACTTCCTTCCCCACTACCAGCTTTCCTATCTGACCATTTGAGCTGTGAACCAGCAGAAGAGAAGCAAAATACAAACTCAAGGAAGTCAGAAGAGAACATGAAGCTGGAGACAGGTGAAAAGCGACACACAATCATACTGGGATGATGGAGGGAGTGGGTCTGGCACAGAAAGAAGAATGAAGCTTAATAGACTGAATAAATTTAGTTTACCTATGTAATTTGAGAGTGAGAAAGGGAGTGGATGTGCATGTAACACAAGGTGTGATGCCTGAGTGGGTAATGTATTTGAGTATAAACCTGAATAGCATGAGTTTGAGTCTTGGTTCATCACACAGTGAAAGGTCATCTCCAGTTCAACCAACTCTAAAATGGGTGTCAGATCCATTGTGTTATGGCAGTGAAAGGCACCATTGGCTATGTAACATTAACACATCAGCCCAATGATACATTGATTTGGAAGAACTTTGATAATCAATGCAGGGGATGGCATATTAAATAAAGTCAGAGCAAAGCATAATGTAAAATCAATCACTGAACTTTGACTTCATTCCCAAACTCTCGGTAGCTGTTGTATTTTAACTATGTCATTTTGTATATCTTCTGTCATGGAAGATTCTGCCTCATTTCACTTTGATAGGATTCCACAATGAGGGAGGATAAATATGACAGTAACCACTGTTCCACTCTTTGAAACATAGGCAACAGTTTCCACCTAGATAAGAAAAAGTTCTTAGAAAAAGCATTTTGTATTTTGTTTAATACTTTGCCCTAAAAAAGAGGAATGCAGGTTTGAAAGTGTAGTCGACTTCTGTTATATTTACATTGTTTTAAAAGTAGACAGCTTTCTAATGTAGTGTTTGTTTCTACATGTTGTTGTTTTGTTTATTTCTTAGTCATCAGGGACTTAATTAAACTCCCCCCATCCTCAAAAAAACAAAACAAAGAAGAAGAAGAAGAAAAATCACATTTAACACAGTATTTTATGTGTGGGAATAGTAAAATAGTTAAGGGACAGCTTTCTTTTGCTGTCACTTGCATTTTACTTTTGCAGCAGTAGAAAAATGACAGCTAGTCATACTTTAATGAACAAATAACCATATACATTCTAACTCTGCATAGCTCCATAAGGAGATATTATACAAAGAAACAGCTTTCTGTTCTCTTTCTCTCACGATCTCAGTAAACACCGCCTGCATTTTGCAAAACCATGGGTTTGTGTGTGATATGTGTGTTTTTCACAATTGGCTCCAAAACCTTTTTAGTTTTTTTGACTAAACTAAACCAAGGCTGTGGTTTAGAAAAAATCCCTGTTCAGTAAAGCATTTTAGAATGCTTATCTTGACTCATACAGAGGGTACTTAAGCACCTGATTAATATCATCCATAGTCAGGAAAATACTTCCTGGATCAATAACTAAATTGAGAATTATGAACATAAGAAATGGGTAACATTTTGAATATTTATACATCCAATTTACTCTGGCATAACCATGAAAACAAGATCATTTAGTTATGCATGAAACTTGACTTAATCCACTGGTTTGTGCCCCTTCCACGATTTTATATGATGTAATAAATTAGGGAAGATAAATCATTAGTATATCTATAACAGATCATATAGTTTATATTGGACTAGTCACATTGATTGATTGATACATTTGAAGTATTTCATAAACAATTGTAAAATAGAAATAGGCTTAAGTGAAAAGACACCCTGCTGCCTAACTACAAATGTAAATCAACAGTTAGAACTGATACTTAGTTTTCACTCCCATTCAGCTAAAACTATCTCCAATATTAACACTTGTGATTAAATTCTTCATTATTCATCCTCATGAATAGATGCGACATAGAAGCACACTTATAAAGTTTTCCGATGACACCAAGCAGGGAAGGGTAGGGGTTGCAAGTGCCTTGGTGGACAGGATCACAATTCAACGAGATTTGAACAAACTGGTAAAATGGTCTGAGGTCAATAGGATAAAATTCAATAAAGACAAGTGCAAAGTACTCCACTTAGGAAAGAACAATCAATTGAACACATACAAAATGGACAAAAACTGCCTAGGAAGGAATACTGCAGAAAGGGATCTGGGTGTCATAGTGGACCACACGCAAAATATGAGTCAACAGTGTAACAGTGTTGCAAAAAAAAAAAAAAGCAAACACCATTCTGAGATGTATTAACAGGAGCATTGTAATTAAGACACGAGAAGTAATTCTTCTGCTCTACTCCGCCCTAATTTGGCCTCAGCTGGAATATTGTGTCCAGTTCTCAGTGCCTCGTTTCATACTAATTCATACTAATTTTGAATTCATACTAATATAAAATCTGTAGTAATCCTCTTGACATCAGAGTTGCACTGGTATAAAATCAGTGAAAGCAAGATCAAAGTCTATTGTTTGGTGCACCAAATGAATACTTGATATTGCGGTGCATGTGATCCTGCCATGTCTGGACTACAATCTATTAAATATAGGAATTATTATTGTAATGTTGATTATTTTCAAAATGTAAAGAGGAGCATTCTCAGTGAGATTATATTTGTCTCGCTCATCTCTAGATCCTCCTGAGTGCTTTTGGATACATAGAATCACAGAAACTGGAAGGGACCATGAGAAGTCATCAAGTCCAGTCCCCTGCACTCATGACAGGACCAAGCATCCTCTTAAACCATCCCAGACAGGTGCTTGTCCAACCTACTCTTAAAATCTTCCAATGATGGAGATTGTACAACCTGCCTAGGCAATTTATTCCAGTGGTTAATCACCCTGGCTGCGTCTACACTGGTAAATTGAGTCTACTTAAGCTTGGCTTAAGTTGACTTAATGTGCCCTGCGTCTACACTACACTTTCCTTAAGTCGACTTAAGCAGCTTGCTTAAGTCGACTTAAGGAAAATAAAGTCGACTTAATGAAAATTAAGTCGACTTTATTAAACCACCTTTCTACTAGACCTAAGGCTTAATTCGACTTTCTAAAGTCGAATTAAGCCAGTGTAGCCCTGGCGTAGCCCTAAGTCGACCTAGGGCTACCCGAGGACTACACCAATGCCCTCCCTGCCGGGGGGAGGCACAGGAGGAGCCTGGCATGCCCCCAAAGGGCAGGGCATGTGGGCATGGTGTGACACTGTCTGGATTTAGGGACGGATTTATGATATTATTTTCTATGGATATCTCATAAATGCTATAATCCATAGGAACTATGTTATGTTTGGTATCAATAGAAAGGTAGTAATGTGCTGGGAATGATTGTATAGTTTATGTTTAGGAATTCTAATTCGATTAGAAGTTAAGAATTTGATATTATATCCATACTTTAACTTGTGTCATTCTGGACAAATGTCTTAGACGGGAGGGTGTGAACAACCATTGTCTCCTTAATGTTAAGGAATCTGCCAGGTGATCTGGTCCCAGGGAGTAAACTGATGAGCCATTAAGGATACAATGGTTGTATTCTTTATGTCCTCAATGGCTCATCAGGATACTCCCTGGGACCACATCACCTGGCAGATTCCTTAACATTAAGGAGACAATGGTTGTTCATACCCTCCCGTCTAAGACATTGGTCCAGAATGACACAAGTTAAAGTATGGATATAACATCAAATTCTTAACTTCTAATCAAAATAGAATTCCTAAACATAAACTATATAATCATTCCCAGCAAATTACTACCTTTCTATTGATACCAAACATGACATAGTTCCTATGGATTATAGCATTTATGAGATATCCATAGAAAATAATATCATAAATGCTTCTCTAAATCCAGACAGCATCACACACAGGGCTCTGCCCTGCCAGGGTCCCTGTCCCCCTTTGCCCCATTGTACACAGGGGGTGCCCCCCCTGCCACCGTGGACCTGCCCAAGGTCCCCCTAGCCCCACAAAGTCGACCTAGAGCATCCAGTGTGGACGCTCTAGGTCGACTTTGTAAGTTCCCCTCTAAGTCAATTTTAATTTTAAGTGTAGACACACTAAGTCGACTTAAAAGTGCAAGTGTAGACATAGCCCCTGACAGTTAGAATTTTTTTCCAAATGTCCAACCTAAACCTCCCTTGCCGTGATTTAAGTCCATTGCTTCCTGTCCTATTATCTGTGGTTAAGGAGAAAAAATTTTCTCCCTCCTCCTCTGACAGCCTTTTAGGTACTTGAAAACTGTTATGTCCCCTCTCAGTCTCCTCTTTTCCAGATTAAACAAACCCAGCTCTTTCAATCTCTCCTCATAAATTAAGTGTTCTAGACATGTAATAATTTTTGTTGCTCTTCTCTGGACTATGTCCAATTTGTCCACATCTTTACTGAAACGAGGCACTCAGAACTGGACACAATATTTCATCTGAGGCCAAATTAGGGCGGAGTAGAGCAGAAGAATTACTTCTCGTGTCTTAATTACAATACTCCTGTTAATACATCCCAGAATGGTGTTTGCTTTCTTTTTTTTTTTTGCCACACTTACACTGTTGACTCCTATTTTGCTAGTGGTCCACTACAACACCCAGATCCCTTTCTGCAGTATTCCTTCCTAGGCAGTTTTTGTCCATTTTGTATGTGTTCAATGGATTGTTCTTTCCTAAGTGGAGTACTTTGCACTTATCTTTATTGAATTTTATCCTATTGACCTCAGACCATTTTACCAGTTTGTTCAAATCTCGTTGAATTGTGATCCTATCCACCAAGGCACTAGCAACCCCTACCCTTCCCTGCTTGGTATCATTGGAAATCTTTATAAGTGTGCTTCTATGCCGCGATCTATATCATTATGAAAATATTGAACAGAACAGAACCTAGGACCTATCTCTGCTGTACCCCACTCATTATGCCCTTCCAGCACGATTGGGAACTGTTGATAACTACTCTCTAGGACCGGTTATCCAACCAGTTTTACACCCATCTTATAGGAGATCCATCCAGGTTGTACTTTCCTAGTTTGTTAATGAGATGGTGATGTAAGACCTGTTAAGGTGCTGTTATGAGTACCCCATAATATGGCCGCCACCTCCCTTGTGATATAAAGTCGTAAGATGCTGTTTACCAGATACTGTCCCCAGGTCACGTAGAGAACTGTTTACCAGATACTGTCCCCAGGTCACATAAAGATCGTTTACCAGATACTCTCCCCAGGTCACGTAGAGAACTCATGGCTGCTAGGCTTGTGACCATCAACATGCTTTATTCGGACCCTGATTCGCTCTCAGCCAGCTCCCAAAGGGGTGGGTCATCCCCCTCGCCCATGTGAGGGCATCTGGAGGGCAAGTCAATCATGGCTGCTCTGGCTCCCCCGCAGGGGTGTAGAAGGCTCTGACCCAGAACCTAGAGAGCTGGTGAAAATTCCTTTGCCCAAATAAGGACAGGAGGAACCGGGAAGCCTTTCGCCCCCCATTCCTACTGCAGCGAAACCTGGCCAATCACAGCCCTCGGCAGGAAGCAGAGGCCTAGGCCATAAAAGGTACCATGCCGCATGGAGCAGCAAGGAGTCTCCTCGAGTTAACTGCTAGGCCTGATCACCCTGCAGTAGGAGTCCCCGCCGAGAGAGCCAGCCCGAGTCGATTTCAACCTCCACCTTAAGACGTCATGCTGTTGTTAATCACCTGCCTGATAGTCATGGTACGTATGTGACCCCGAGTTATCCCCCACGTTTACTTCTCATGATTGTTTCCCTTCCCTTTAAATGTATATAGTTGAATATGAATAACTCTTCTACCTCAGTTTTAACCCAAGGTATTACAATTGGTGTAGGTTTGGGGATTATTGTTATGCTTATTGTTTTATGTATTGGATTCTGTCTTTTTATACTTTGTCTCCGGACTATCAAGAGAGTCCAAGAGGAGGGTTTATTCTGAAGGTTTTATCTCTGTGTAAATCATTGTATGTTAAACTGTTGGGTAATCACCTGGGGTTATCTTGTTACCTGTGAGCTGACTTCCAAGTCTAGCTCGGCTAGCAGCACAACTGTTAACCCTTTGCATCCCAAAGAGGGAGACTAATAAAGTTTATTATTTTTGGCCACCACTTTAAGTTTCCAGGAGCCTTCCTTCTCCCATCCTTTACCTACTGCAGACAAGACCGTATCAAAAGTCTTACTAAAGTCTAGATATACCACATCTACTGCTTCCCCTCTATCCACAATGCTTGTTACCCCATCATAGAAAGCTATGAGGTTGGTTTGACACGATGTGCTCCTGACAAATCCATGCTGACTATCACTTAACACCTTATTCTCTTCTAGATGTTTGCTAATTGATTCCTTAATGTTTTGCTCCATTATTTTTCTGCTACAGAAGTTAAACTGACTGGTCTATAATTCCCTGGGTTGTCCTTATTTCCTTTTTATAGATGAACACTATATTTGTTCTTCTCCAGGCCTCTAGGACCTCTCCAGTCTTCCATGATTTTTCAAAGATAATAGCCATTGGCTCTGATGATTTCTTCAATGTTACCATGTCAGGTCCAGGGCCAGATTATCACAGGGGCTAAAGGGGATGAAGCTCTGGCCCTCAGGTAAAAATGGGGCCCTGGTCTCCAGCCCCTAAAAAC
Organism: Pelusios castaneus; assembly: GCA_007922175.1. Lineage (NCBI taxonomy): Eukaryota > Metazoa > Chordata > Testudines > Pelomedusidae > Pelusios > Pelusios castaneus. The sequence goes on from ML685903.1 coordinate 3,832,386, forward strand.
ACTACAATAAACAGGAACCCCTCACCCCGCTCAGTGCTGACAGGACAGGAACACTGAGAGCACTCCTGCCCTGCTTGAGTTATGGGTAGGGAGTGGCGAGGTCCTGGAGTCAGAAGCTAGGATCTGTACTTCCATCCTGCCCTTGGGCCAACTTGTCTACCCCCAGGAGTGGAGTAGACCAGCGTCTGCTCGCTTACCTGGAGGGCAGGGCCAGCTGACCTGGTTTCCACTGCTGCCCAGTGCAGCTCTCCAGGACCCGTGGCCATGGAAGACTGCATCAGGGCTGCCTCACTGCATGCCAGCCAGTACCCTCTGGCCCCATGGTCCCCCCAGCAATGTTGGTTGATATCCCAGATGTGGGGTGACCCCAGCCAGTTAATCTGGCACCGGTTAGGTCATAAAATATGCATCCACAGATAACCCTGAATACTGCCAAGGGATTATTGACAATACAACTGGGTTTGCCTTATCAAAAGGGGTTTAATATATAACATCCTTTTTATAGGCCCATGCCATCTTTCACGTGGGCTCCTGTCTTGGAAATAGAATCCTGTTGATTTGGACTATCTTAGTTTTTCATTTGGGGCAGAGGAAGTCACATGGGATAAATTTCCCCAAAATATTAGAAGTCAAATATTTTTTTGTTTCCTTTTTGTTTGTTTGTTTTTGTTTAAAAAAGAAGAATGGGAAAGAAAAAAAAAAAAACTTTTAGACCAAAATAAGCATAATCTTTAACTACAAACTATCTTGTCTTCAGTAAGATTTTACCTTAAGCTAATTAACTCAGATTCACTAACTTGAGTTAAAAACAAATCTTTTTCTGTACTAAAGACAAGGCCACAAAGAGAAATAAACATCTTTACTGGATGAGACTCATGTATTAGTCAATTAACCGATCCTTTCATTTGAACATTTTAAACAGCTCATTACTATTTAAACTTGGACTGGGAGAAGGGAATGGCAACTGAGCTGGCAGGGAAGCACAGAGGGAGTATGTGGGGGAGCCACAGTTGGGCTTGTATCCCCCAAATGGCTGGGAGCCCAATGGAGAGAGGACTAGCCGCAGCTGGGCTCAGTTCTTAGCAGGGAGGTGGCAATCCATAGCTGGGCTTGGCTCCCCATGAGTGGGAGCTGCCCAGAAGGCTTGTCCTACCCCCTACCGCCCTCCCCCCCCCAGCATTTCACCATTTAAATATTCTATTTCTAGAATGTTTACATGAATTTTAAATTAAATTATTTTTCATTTTTCTAAGGGTAGCACATGTGATGGAAGAACCTCCCATCAAACTTAGCTATCTGTATTGCCTCCACAGCGATTGTCTGACTGTACTATGTTTATGCTAGCTCCTTTCTGGGGCAAATTCCTCCAAATTTCCACAAAATCTTTCTAGACCTTTTATCTCCTCCTCTAGCTTCTTAATCTTGTTTATTACAATTTCCAGGACAAAGCTGCATATACATACTGCATATAAATATGTATTGTGGAATTCAGATTTCCTAATGCAGAATTATTCCCTTAGGGAACATTCCAGAGGAAACTGTTCGATGAGAAACCTTTGTGTGGCATTATACCTACTTCAGTGTAGTACTCATAGCAATATCATTCTCTAAACTCAGTTATCCTTACATTCAGAATTAGATGAAGGGGAAAATAAGCTATGCACTGTGTGTTATTTATTATGTGTTTATTTCTATTACTTTGATTTTTTAAAATAATAATAATAATAATAATAAAAAAGCTCATTTGCTTTGCTCCTAACAAGCAATTTAATTAACATTTCCTAGGCTGCTGCTGAGATACATTCTGACCTACAAAACTAAGATATCAGAATACTAAATATACAGTACCTTCACCAGCATCAAAAGATAAAGCTCTCTTTTAACTAAAGTTTCAGTATCTTTCTCTTATTTCATATACAGATTAGATTCAAAATTGCATTTTATGTTCCCATAGTAGGCACTTAGTTCTACACTTGGGCATATTGATCTGATTTTAAGAGGTGCTCAGTATCTGCAATTCCTATTTTGAATAATTGGACCTGAAAGTGCTCTACCCTCTGGGAAAAAAAAAAATCAGGAAAGGGGTAAATATTAATGTAGAAGCCTAACTTTAGGCTGACAAACTCGAGGATTTTGTGCAAAATGTAAAAAGCAGCTGCTCTGTCTTGATTCTCACTCCTGTCCTATAGAGTTAAGGTACAATCATGCAAACCTGGAAGTAAGGATAGCTGGTTTATGTCCAAGACCTGTTGAGTTTCTAAGTTTCACTGGAAACCCCTCTTCAGTTGAACAAATCTTTGGATGCATCTATACTTACAAATTAAGTTGACTTTAGGAGGCTTAAGTCGACTCAAAATACTCCGCATCTACCTGGGCTTTCCTTAAGTCGACTTAAGCTGCTCCTTAAATCGAATTAAGGAAAAGTTAGTTCAAATTAATAACACCTAATTTTAATTCGAACTAGTGCTTAAGTCAACTTTATTAAATCGACTTAAGCCAATGGAGATGGGTATCAGCACCTTGGTGGAGCTTATTGTCAGAGCTTTATCCCCTTGAGGGGGAAGGGTGCCTAAACAAATACCCGGTCCTTTAATTGCGGATGTTGGGAAACTCCTGGAGCCCCTAGGCAAAGACCACCACTAACAATGATTTTTGTCTATTTACTATGCATGTGACATTAATTAAGGCACTATGATTACAATTACACAGGTTAAGGCAGTGATTAGTAGTACAATAAACATCCAGTATATCCACAAATACTCTAAACTGCAAAGCTGCTTATTGCATGAATGCAGTTTCAGGGTTTTGCATCAATTATGGCTTTAAACACATGGCATAGAGAGTATAACAGAGTCCAATATACACAAAAACCAGAGCAATCAAGAACACAAGCCCATATGTAAGATACAATCACACTGGACTCTTTGTGCTGTTGTATAGGGATCTCATTCACACCCATTGGATCACGAGGTTCATCTGTGCATTTTTGCACACAGGATTTAGTCCCAGACCTGGTCAACGGTTACCTCCCATTCACACTTTCCTCCCCCCTGCAGCAGAGTTATAGCAGTATGGACACCAAGCACAGAGGGTGCCCGTTTATGCACTCACACAAGAAGGGGATCCAGAAAGTCACGAGGTTCACGTGTGCACCCTTGGTTTCAAAGCCTTGGGAGGCCTTGGGGCAGCTGCACACAGGGTATAGTCTCGGACCTGGTCACTGTTTATAATATCTCACACACCTTAACACAACATTATAATTGATAAAAATAAGAGCATTTATAAGCACAGAGAAGCAGAAATGCTAGCACAATTATACCCAAAGCAAATCCTATACCTCCCCCAATTCTACATCAACCCCAAACCCAAGGCTGATGCAGCTATTGCTCATTTACCTAAGAGTCTCAGCATAAAGCTTGGAAAAACCTTAAAACTTTTTGTGTTACTTTTTGTTTAGGAGCCAGTCGCTACTCTGGACCCCTTTACTTCAATTATCTTTCCTTTGTTATCAGATTGCTGGTCTGATCTTCCCGTTAGCTGGCCAGGCTTCCGAGGTTTCTTGCACCCGGTCCATGTCCCACGGTGAGCGAGATGGGGAGTACTCATGGGGGTTGATCAAATCCCCACAGTCTTTCTGCCCCAGAGTTAACTGAGACAAAATAACTCTGAATTTGCCTCCCCCCAACAAGCCTCCTTTTATTGCTCAAAAAACACAGTGACGTGGTGTTTTCCAACTCCTAAGGTCCAGCTGTTTTTTTCTGATTGTCAGAAAATCATCAGGAAGCTCTCTGACCCTCCTCCTCTTTTTGTGGTTATCTAGCCAGAATGCCGGGGGTCTGTTAATCTCCCCCTCCTCTCTGTGGCTAGTTCAGCCTGCCCTCTGTACTGGTCAGTCAGCTTTATCTAATTTAACAGTTTTGTGGCCACTCCCATCTAATTTAACAGTTTTGATTTTTTTTTTCCCTCTCTCTTCATGTTCCTGGCCCTGTGGCCTAAGTTTTGGACAGCTTAAGCCTTAGCATTACCTGACACTTATTAAGTCGACTTAAAACGTTAAGGTAAAAAAGGGGCCACGTCTACACTTGATAAGTTAAGTTGACTTTTGTTAAGTCGACTTAATAAGGTCCATTTAAAGTCAACCTTATTACGTTGTCTTCATAAAGTCGACCTAACTTTTCAAGTGTAGACATAACCTTAGTGTCCTGTGCGTAGAAGAGAAAATGTAGTTATAAATTAACATTTTTTTTCATGTATACTTGGGAATTGTGGTCATGCAAACAATACCCCTATATTACACACTCATATACACCTGCACACCAAACTAGTAAAATAGAATCCAGTCTCAGTGTCCAGTCTAGATTGGTCTCAGTTATTCTCATATATGATTTTCATGAGTTGATAAATCAAACCACTCACTTCAATTCAAGACAGCAGTCAAATTAGCATACTATCAGTGTTTTAACACGTTCCTTGACTCCCATAGTCTCCAAGGTTATTTATAAAATAGCCAAGGGACAAATTTCAGTTCCCAACAGCTTCAGACATGTTTTTCATTCAACGAACACAGCTAGGTTTTAACTTGTTAAATGTTGGCATAAACATTGCAAATCTAATTTTTTTTCATGGAAATTTAAATTATAGGGCACACGGCTAATAATAATAACCAGCAATTGTCATATATTGACTTTTATATATAGAGCACTTTACAAATATTAATATTCATTAAATTAATTCTAGTTTATTATGATAATGACCATATTACAGAAAATAATGGGGAAATTCATTCAGAGAGGTTAGCAGGATGACTTTCAAAAGGGGTGGGAGGATGGGATCATGTATCAGGAATTTATGAGATTCTTAAATTTGGGTAGTCCAGAAATTCTGAAAATTAGCCCATGCTTTGGCTGCCTCTGTTGGATGTTTTCACCCTAGCTGAGTGCTCAAACATCAGAATTTTCAAGGGGCAACTTCCACATTAGGGTAAGGTACACCAGTTTAAAAATTGAAGTGTGTTTCTGTACTGCTTGTGACGCTGTCCAGATTTAGGGAACCAGTTATGTTATTATTTTGTATTAATATTTTATAATTGTTATGATTCATGGTAACTATGCCATGTTTGGTGTCAGTGGAAAGGTGGTGATTTGTTGGGAATGATTGTGTAGTTTATGTGCAGGAATTGTGTTGGTATTGGAAGTTAGGAATATGATTGTCATATTTATATTTTAACTTGTGTGAGTCTGGGGAAACTCCCCAGACTGAATGTCTACCCGGCCACTGTCCTTTTAATGGCCCATTAAGGAAGCTCCCCAGTACAATGGGCCAAAGAAGAAAACCTGTTGAGCCACTAGGACTTGAACATGTGACTCAACTCCAATTTGATTGGAAAGAACTGCACACAGCATGGAGAAGACCAGAGGTGATAAAAGGCAGCAGCCCCGACTCCATCTTCCTCTCAAGTCCCCAGTCTACAGCCAACACCCATCTCTGGAACTATTCCTCTGAGACTGAACAAAGGATTGAGGCCCACCCTGGTGCTGGGTGTTTACTAGAGGAACAAGCCTGCAAACTCCAGAGGAACAAGCCTGCAAACTGCTTTTCATGAACTTTAAATCATTTGTATGTATGTGATTCCCTTTGACCCTTTAACATCCCTCATATTTTGCTTCTTTTCTTCTTATATTAAACCTTTAGTTGTAGATGCTAAAGGATTGGCTACCAGTGTGGTATTTTGGGTAAGATCCATACCTATATTGTTCTGTGTGCTGTGGCTGGCCCTTTGGGGTCAGGAGAACCTATATCTTTAAGGGACCGTGCGTTTAGGTGGGAGCCAGAGGAGCTGGAGTGCAATAAAGGGGGCTGTTTCTATTTTGGGCAAATTTCTTGGTACCCAGTGTGGGGAACCAGAAGCCTGGTTGTGACTGATAGGGAGACTGGTTTAAGTACCACCCATCAGTGTGTGGGGAGTTTGGCTCCCGGTTTTGCAGCTTGCCCTGATTTTTGCACGTCCAGGAGGGTATCCCAGGAGGCCCCGGTCACACTGCTCTTAGGCCTTAGAACTCAGTTGGCAGCCAAGCAGTGACTACCTTGGGATTACTAGGTAATAGGAAGAACACAGACTCAGGAAATATGCATTTTAACAGAAATAAAAATGCTGCTTATCTTAGATCTATGGTTTTATACGTTTTTACATTATAAAGAAACAAGGGGCCATTATGATCATTTACTCTGACCCCTGAATAGCATGCCATGTAAATTGTCTAGTTTAATTCTGTTTGAATTAGAACTGATCTTTAGAAAAAAAGCAATGAAACTTGGTTTAAAAATTGCCAGGAATGGAGAATACACCTGAGCCCTTAATAAGATGCAGTACTGGGAGTGCTTATCCAGAGCTGGTACTCACCCACCAGTATCTGTTTTATTTCTTTAGAGTCTTGAAATCTCCTCAGTGAGAAGATTTCTTATTCTTAGAGAAATGTGGGTTATCCAGCTTCTTCAGTGTCTATTGCAGTAATAGGGAGGAAAAACGATATCTCCCTTCTGAAGTTGTCCTAGAGGGAGAAGCAAAAATGCCTGGTGGTATGCTCTGAAATGGAGTGGAGCCCTTTATTCACTGGGTGGGATTCAAAGGAAGCTGCTAGGCAATTTCCAACAGAATATGACAAAGTCTCACCTCCCTACATTTCTTGGTCCTAGTTTTGAATCCCATGGATTCACTGACTGACATAGATTTCTTACAGCCTGAGAGAAGGGTTTAAAGCCTCTAGACCAGTGGTTTTCAACCTTTTTTTGGGCTGTGGAACCCCTTAAGGCAACAAATAAATTCTCGGAACACTAAATTTTTTGTTATGATCACTCTCATAACAAAACCACATAATATACAATTCTACATTGTAAAGTTATAAAGATAAACAATAGTATTGCATAGTAACCTATTGCAAAACAAACTGCTTGAGCCCCACAATCTCTTTCCTCCCAAGTGAAGCACAGCCTCAAACCCACATCTCCCCAACCTTGTCCACTAGTGCCCACATCAGACACCTCTTTCCCCATGTTCTCCTCAGCCCCCATCCCCATTCCTAAGCTCCCTGCTGCCAAAAGCCCACTCCAGCCCTCCTAACCTACACCCCCCAGCTCCCCTGTCTTCACTCCAGCCCCATTCAACACCCTAGCCCCCTCCATATTGCCCCAGGCCCCTCCGTCCCTAGCCCCCACTCCAGTCCCCCAACCTCCTCCATCCCTCCGCAGCCGACCCACCCAGTCCCCCCTCCAGCCATCCATAGTCCCCATCACCACTACCAGCCCCCACCCAGGCCCCTTGTCCCCATGCCTCCTTAACCCCTCCCTTACCTTACCCCCGGACCGAAAAGGCCCGGGGCCAGCCCCACACTCTGCTGCTGCCATCATAGCCTCCTGGGGCCACCTAGATCGGGCCGCTGCAGCCGCTGTTGGCTCCTGTGGCTGCCCAGATAGGGTTGCCACCGCCGTGTCCCAGGGCTGGTCAGATGAGGCTGCCGCCTCTGGGCCAGCCAGGTAAGGCAGAGGCTGTTGCAGCGACCCAATCCGGCCAGCCCCAGGACACGGCAGTGGCTGCCCAATCTGGGCAGTCCTGGAGACCCCAAGAGCCACCAGTGGCTGTAGCAGCCCAATCTGGGTGGCCCGATTCAGCCAGCCCCGGTGGCGCCAGGAGCCGGTACCAGCCCAATCTGGAGGCAACCCTGGGAGCTGCCTCTGGGACCCCCAACAGCTCCCCAACCCCCACTAATCATTCCCTTTACCCAGCCCACACTTATCTGCAGCTGCTGCAGGGTCTTCCCATTCCCACCCTGCACAGCCCACGTGGCTGGGCTGAGCAGGGAGGGAGATTTAAATGACTGTGGCTCCCAGCTGGCAGATCTTGTGGAACTCTAAGGTTCTGCCTACGGAACCCTAGGGTTCTGCGGAACCCTGGTTGAAAAACACTGCCTTAGACTTAGTCATGCACTAGTATTGAATATCAACAACACTAAGAAAAAGATTAAAACAAACAGAAAAAAATAAAACAAAAAATTAAGGAAATGAGTAGCAGCAAGTGTAAACAACTAAGCTAACCATTTAGAAAGTTTAAAGCATAATGTATACTTTAGTGAAGAAAACCCACTTCAAATCTCTGCAAGTAACCACCTCGGGTAAGATTATACATACTATTTCATTACTCAGATAGAATGAAGGCAATTATCTTATTACTAATACTAACATCTTTTACAGTGAGTTTCCCTGATGTACTGTTAGGCAAAGCCATTTGTCTAAATATAGATCCAAAATATGTTACTTTTTTCTTTGGGGTAACACAGATAAAAAATCATAATGCAGCAGTTACATAAAGTTCCATTCAATCTCTAACATTTTCATTAGCATCATTGTCCCTTTTCTTATTTTCTGAGCAGAAAGTCTCCAGAGACAAGTTGCATTAAATGAAGCACTCACAGACTCCCTCTCTTTATTCAGTAACAATAAAAATCCCAGGCCTCTCTTTGTTTAACCTTGAGAAAGTAATCAAACATGGTCTGCTAGGATCTCAGCCTGTTTTATTTGCTGGTCTGAGAACATGACTCATTTTTGAATAAGAAAGTGATACCATTTAAAATATCTTGATTTCTTACCTTGTCACACAACTTTTTTCAAATCTACCCCAAAAAATATGCTTTCGTCCTCAAAAATTGTTCCCTCTGTTCAGCACTTTAGCTTAGAAAACCAGACTCCGTATATTTCTGTTGTTATTTTGAATAGCCACAAAAATCACAGGCTATGTCTACACTGGCTAAAATTAGTTCGAATTAGTTAGTTCGAACTAACTAATTCAAATTAATTTTAGTTAGTTTGAATTAGCTTAATTCGAACTAACATGGCCACACTGGAATGTTAGTTCGAACTAAGCAAGCACTTGCTTAGTTCGAATTAGCGATCCCCATTCATTCCAGTGTCCGGTTAATTTGAACTAAGAAATTAGTTCGAATTAACATGGCCACATTGGTTAATTTGAACTAGTTAGTTCGAATTAACCCCTTAGTTCTAATACCCTATTCGAACATATTAGTTTGAATTAAGGAAGCCCTTAATTTGAACTAACTAAAGCCTAGTGTAGCCATACAACAGAGTCCTGTGGCACTTTTAAAAACTAACAGATGTATTTATCGCATGAGCTTTCGTGGGAGAAAATGTGATAAATAAATCTGTTAGTCTTTAAAAGTGCCACAGGACTCTGTTGTCTTTCTACAATAGACTAACATGGCTACCCCTTTGGAATTTGACTAGTGTAGCCATGGCTTTAGTTAGTTTGAATTAAACCTCCTTAATTCGAACTAACTTGCCAGTGTAGACATAGCCACAAAGTTAGGGGGTAGTTTGCAAGAGGATTGTTTAGGGAATGCCCAAACTGAACTGATTCATTTGTTATTAAAAGTATGGATTGGTTATGGTGAACAGGGATTTTGAAAGACACCGCCTGCTGGAGAAGTGGAGCAGCAAAGGCAAGTGACAAGTTAGTTAGAGGTGCTTGGCCCACTGAATCCCTGAAGGGCTATGTATTCTTTAGAAGTATAGCAGTTCTGCAGTACTTCACAATTACTACAACAGGTCTGCACAGTAGGTATGTGTAACTAATCCTATTTTACACACAGAGGAACTAATTCTCAGAAAAACTTTGATGTGACTAAAGAGGCAGGGACAGATTCTTTCATATTGATACTTTATTGATTTACACTGATGAGGCTCTGGCCTACAGAATAAGTTGATGTCATAGCCAAGAGTCTCTTACTGTTAGTTCCATTCTTAACTAAACAAGCCATGTTGCATTCATGCTATTGCCTGATCAGTTAAAGAACCTGCTCAAATCTAGGCAGCTGAAGTGGCTTTAGTGCCATCAGCAGTATCATTGGAAGCACCACCTCTTAGCAATAAACTTCTCTGGACTTCTTCCCAAAATTGACGATCCTATAGCCATCATTCTCAGGCAACAGAAATCAGCTCCTGTGTGATTTGAAAAAAGAATGGGAGTAACTTGAAATCTCTAGGAAGCAATCAGGGACAAACTGTGAACTCCACTCTTTTCCTTAATTTTATTCTTTCTTCAGAAAAAGGGTTGTAAAATTTTCTCAAAAGAATTTGAGATTAACCTTTGGCATTTCTAATTCCTGTGATGTGTATTATTTTTGTAAAATGTATTTCTTAACAAAGAAGCTAAGTATAGCAGTTCTTTTTAAAAAATCTTTCAGAACTCTGCTGTCTTTTGGGATAAGCAGCAATTTTTAAATCCAGTGCAGAACAACTTGTTGAATGGGACATAAAAATATTGTGCTGTTTTACAGAGACCGTCCTTTTGTACCTTTTTGTTTTATGGATCTTAATTGAAAATAAAGCTCATTCTGATGAAAAGCACAGTTTGTTCATTGCATAGATATATATTCTAGATTATGTGATTCCTATCATGTTTAATGTATAATGGTTTAGTAGGTCCAGAAGAACAGCTTTTCCAACTTTTAGTAACTATATCAGAACAATCTTTAGAACAATGAAAATATTTATATTTAAATTTAAACACAAAGTATTAGCAATTCTCAATCCAGACGTCTAAAAGTGCCCACAGCAACTTCCCATGAATGGGATAGGTTCTCTAGATCAGTGGTTCTCAACTTTTTTTACGTCACAACACACCTGACAGATGATGTTCCCCTGTGTGACACAGTACAATCTGCGAGCTGGTGGTGGCACTTGGGCTGGGAGTGTGTAGAAGACTGAAGCACTCTGGAGGATGCAGCACTCTGGGATTAGGTGTGGGCAGAGTCAAGCCAGCGCAGGCTGGTGTCCTGGCTCGATGGGGCCAAGTTTATTTTTGTGGGACAGGTGGTGATCCCCCAATCCAAGATCTCTGGGTTGCAGCCCCTAAGTCTCTTTACTCATCTGGTCCTGGCTGCTGCCTGTGTTGTGCAGCAGAAACGGGCTGTTGAGGGAAACAGAGCGGTGGGCAGCAAGAGCCCCAAGCTGGCTCCAAACTGAGCTGCCAATTTTCTGTGACATACCTTCCAGCTTTTTGTGACACACCTTTGTGTCCTGGCAAAATGGTTAAGAACCGCTGCTCTAGATGATTCCTATTGCATCAGCGATGAATACAGACTTAATATGCAGTCAGCCTTCACATTTGGGGCCACCAAGAGGATCCAATGTGAGGTTGTGGCCAATGACAGATGTCTTGCAACACTAGCGACTTTCCGCTGACCAGATTTCATGGCAGGCCCTATACTTCACCAATGGGGGTGCCACAAATTGCCTTGGTAAGCACTGCACCCAGTAAGAAGAAAGAGGATATGCCTTCCAGAAAGGAATGAAGATATACCTCACACGGAGTTTTAGGGATTAATATTTACACAGCCCTTCAAACGCCTAAATGCAAATTGTTAAATACTGTTCTTCAGAAACATTCGGACTTTATGAAAGAAAGCAAATGTACAGATAAATACCTCGTCATCCAGAAAACTACTGCAAAGACTTCTAGTGCCAAATTTAAAATATAAAACAAATGAACAAACTTTTTTAAATACAGAATCATTACAATTTGAAAAGGTAAAGAATGCTTGATTTTTCCATTGACCTAAGATGATATTTGAAGTGCCAGTGATGAGCTTTTACCTACCCTGATTTTGGAAAGTTTCAGAGATCTCAGTAATCCATTTGCAGAGCCCTGGACACTCCTTTCACTTATATTACACAGATATTTTAAATATTTCAAAAACCTTAACTCTGTTTCAAATATAGAGAGTTATACAAACCCCTAAGGGCATTAAGGGTCATAGATTATTTTGTAATCAGTCCCATAGAAAGCTGAAAGGCAATACAATCACTGCATCAAATGGTTATGAATGGTGTTATAGGTTAGGCACTCAGTTGAAATTCCTATATGGACAAAGGTTCCACAGAGGAAGAGTAGGGGCTGCATCCAAAATGGTGTGTTAAACAACCAGCAAATGTTTTTTGGAGAGAGACTTTGTCTTACACTTCATGAGATAATTTGGGTTATGGATCTGTAAGGACTCTATAAAGGAAGCAGATACTGAGAGACAGTGTTGTATATTCCTACTGCTGTTCAGGGTAGAATGATTTTGTTTATATTACTATAAATAAATGGATTACAACACAAAGTATCTCAGCTCCATATCATTTGTGACCCAAATGTATCCACACCATGAGACCCTGAATTTCTGCTTTTGCTCAGCCACAAAGCAAGAATATAAAAAGTGGTTATTGCTCCTTCGAGATACATATGCCACAAAGATTTTTAGATTTTTAGTTGCATATTCCAGATTATGATAATGCAGATAAAAATCCTATCCTGTTGCATTTTTATTATATATGTAAATGAAATAATAATTCAAAATAATTCCTAAGCAAACTGACTGCAAAGGGGGGGAAACATATGTAATATGTTTGTGAATTGGAATAGTCTCTGATCACTATAATCTTTTTTAGTCAAGAAGTAAAAATCAAAAGCCAATGCTACTCCTTTTCACTAACTACTTACACTCTCGTTCAAGCTCCCACTTCATATTAAATGGAACGTTAAGAGCATGAATTAATCTGTTGCATTGAGCATGGTATGAATATAGAATTTTAAGCAGTAAAGTGTATTTTTATGAATAATTATATAGCACCCCAAAAGGAATATATATGTTCACTCATCTCTTATGCTGCTTTCAGACACATTCTAAAGTTGTCATTTTCTACTGATATGTATTTTAAGAAAATGTCCCAGCATACATCCTTTATCTAGCTGAGTGCCAACAGTGTTAATCAATATGGCCATCTGAATGGCCACAATACAGGATAGAGTTATATGTCTCTTAATCACAAATTCAGGGGTACAAAAGGCCATTGCCACTTAACTTGTGTTGTCATCTCTTGAGTTGTCAGTATAGATTTGGCAACAATGACCCTATTTGTCAAGTATAAACACATAAATCTTAGTTATCATATTTGACATTCCTGCTCTTCCCTTTGTTTTATCATAAATTTTTGAAATCCACAACTGGAGAGACAACCGTCCAGCTATGGTTTGAATTCTTGTGACTAAAGATTTTAATTTCTTCCAAATATTCTCTTCCTTTTCACTCAAATCTTGACTCCATTAGCTTGTGGGAGTTTGTGGCACTCAATTATCCAATAGTCCTTGTATATTTTCTTTAGTACTCCTATCTTTACTGTTTCCATTAACCTTAGCCTGAAAGGCTAAATTTAAAATTTCATCCTTAAATTTATCAGCATTTCTCCATTTGCTACCATATCAACTCACAATATAGTTGTAATACTCATTAATCACTCAGACTATTGAAAAAGGTTACTCTGATAACACTCTCTGCAGAGAGACATTATAAATATCCAATAAAGCTACACACTTTTGACTTTTACAGCTCTGTCACTTATCCAAGAACACATTCTTTCTCTTACTACCACACTTATGTTTAGATGCTCCAGACATCTACAATAGTGTATACAACCTCATTCCAATTGCAGCTGGTTTATATAGCAAGTCTGCCCTACATAGCATATTTTATGTTCTCTCACTGTCCAAAGAGATATCATAAACTATCCCTTGGGTTTTGTTTGTTTGTTTGTTTGTTTTTTTGGGGGGAGTAGTTACATTTTGTTCCTAAACTTACAACATGATCTATCATTAATTTTCCTTTTCTGAAACCACTTTGTACACAGTTTATAATTGAATTTGCGCCAAGTATGCTATTAATGTCTCATATATCATTCTTTAAATAATTTTGTCCCTACACAATATGAGAACAATAGATATATATGCATGAGGTCCTGTAAAAAAAATTGCTAGATTTTGCTAGCAAAAAACTGCTTGCTTCCATCGTGTCTATAATATACCTTTCCCTCCATATATTATTATATAATTTCAATAAAACTCCTAAACTCCCAACTAGTAGGTGCTTAAGTACTGCAATATAGATGCAATATTGTCCTCGGGCTGCATTTTTAATTTTATCTATAGCTTTTCTGAGTCCCTATAATTTTCATTTAGTATGCTTTATATTCTAAGCCATATGAAAGCTTACTTTTTTTTTTCCCAGTTAACATTCTTTTTGTTCACAAAACTCTACTTTGATTTGTATCACTGCTAACTCTTTTGCTGCAATGTCTGCTATTCCTGAGGTAGAATTTTCAAATTCATCATTTACTATTAGAAATGTATACATTTGTTTTATTCCATATCTTAGTCATTTTTAAAATTTGTTCATATATCACTGAAACCTTGGAATATTTGTTCATTTTTTCACAATATTTTTTCTTGCCCCTTCCCTTTTTTTAATAATCCTTTTTGCCACTGCTTTACATTTTTATAGTTTATTAAATCTTTTCTAGTCATTGTACTATTTGCCTATTTGTATGCCATCTTTCTTTCTTTAATTGCTGTTTTACAATCTTCATTCCACCAGGGAACTGGATTTCTAAGTTTGGGGCAATTTTATGACTTTCATATTGTTTGGTGGACTGGTGCTGCAACTTGCTTTATTATATTATCATAGAATTCCTCTAGATTATCATTTAAGTTATTGGTATTTAGATTCTCAGTTCACTTCATCATGGAGGTCACAGATTTTGGGACTTTCAGGGACCACTGGCTGCGTTTACACTGGCAAATTAAGTCGACATAAACTTGTTTTAAGTCAATTTAATTTGCCCTGCGTCTACACTACACTTTGCTTCAGTCGACTTAAGCAGCTTGCTTAAGTCGACTTAAGGAAAATAAAGTCGACTTAATAAAAATTAAGTCGACTTTATTAAACCTGCTTTTTACTCACCTAAGGCATAATTCAACTTTCTAAAGTTGAATTAAGCTAGTGTAGACATGGGGTAGCCCTAAGTCGACTTAGGGCTACCCCAGGACTACACCACTGCCCTCCCTGCTGGGGGGGCCACAGAGGGAGCCTGGCATGTCCCCCCAAAGGGCAGGGCAGAGCCCTGTGTGTGATGCTGTCTAGATTTAAGGAAGCATTTATGATATTATTTTCAATGGATATCTCATAAATGTTCTATAATCCATAGGAACTATGTCATGTTTGGTATCAATAGAAAGGTAGTAATTTGCTGGGAATGATTATATAGTTTATGTCTAGGAATTCTATTTGGATTAGAAGTTAGAATACCCAATTTCTATCTATACTTTAACTTACGTTATTTTATTGAAATACCTCAGAGAGGTGGGTGGGACTTAGTTAAAGTCGACTTAAAAGTAGAAGTGTAGACATAGCCACTGTGACATTTTCTGCTCTGCTTCAACCCCATGCACCTTGACCTCCCATCTGCTGCCATTTCAGGGAAGCTCTGGGGGTCCTAAATTGTCATTCCCCCTCAGTGATTAGTCCACCACCCGTTATTTTTAATAAAAGTCACAGACAGGTCAAGGACTTCCATTAATTTGTGTTTATTGCCCGCAACCAGTCCTCAATTTTTATTAAAATTAATCATGAAAAATGTTAACCTTACTGATAAAGAATCTCCAACTTGCTTTCTAAGGCTCCATGTAGAAATGAATTCAGAGTTTTTAACATTACCTAGACTTTGATAATAATTAGTGCAGAGAAGTGATCATTTTCCATCCTATCATCTTTATAGTTTTCCCAGTTGCATTTACTTGCTATATTGTTTATTGCAATTCTCAGAGCTAAACATGAAAAAGTTTCATCCACCATATTAAACCTAGTATGTGCTCTCACTTGCTATGGAGAGAAGTGGCATTAAAATGCAGGACCCATCAAGTATAGCACACTATATAAATCCCAACAAGCCAGTCAATATTTATTTATTTACTGCTTTAGAAATTCAGTTTGATATCATCGTTCAGTTAGAAAAATTCATTCAGTAATTGACATGGGATTGCTTTAAAAGTTGTAAACTTGATACTAATCTCAAAGTTAAGATACAATATTTCCTTCAGGGAACATGGGACTGATTTACACAACGCCATACATCTACATACACACTTAAATCAAATGTAGCACAAGAGGGGGTGGAATAAGGAAAACATGGGAGTATTTTAAAAGAATTTGGAAACTTCTGATGCAAATGAAAATAGACTACCCCAAAGTGACTCATTAGAGGTTCTCAGTGGAGACATCCCAAGAGGCACGAGGTGCCTCTTCAGGGTATGTAATGTGAATTGGACATGCTTGCTCACATACAAGTATTGCTTGTTCACATACAAGTATACATACAACAGAGTCCTGTGGCACTTTTAAAGACTAACAGATTTATTTATCGCATGAGCTTTCGTGGGAGAAGATCCCACTTCGTCAGACGCTTTGAAGATAGGAAAGTTACAGAGTGGGAGGAAATTAAATGCAGGGGAGTGTATGACATAGCATCAGGTCAGGCTGTAACAGCAAATCAAAATAGATGTTAGGATTCAAAACACTGGGGAACAGCACATAGAGGAGGGGGAGGTCAAATCACTAGTTGTAATGAGAGAAAAATCCATAGTCCCTGTTTAACCCCAAGACAACTGAGTCAAATTTGCATATAAGTTCGAGTTCTGCAGTCTCTCTTTGAAGCTGTGATTTGTTATTCATCTGTTTCAACACAGCTATTAACAAGTCGTCAAGGGAGTGAGCAGGGAGATTGAAGTGTTCCCCTACAGGTTTTGCAGTGTTGCAATTTCTGATGTCAGATTTGTGTCCATTGATTCTTTGGCGCAGAGACTGTCCTGTCTGTCCAATATATAAGGCAGAGGGGCATTTCCGGCACATGATGGCATAAATCACATTGGTGGATGAGCAGGTGAACGAGCCCTTGATGGAGTAGGTGGCTTGATTAGGCCCTGTGATGGTGTCATCAGTGTAGATATGAGGGCAAAGTTGGCAGCGTGGTCTGCTGCAGGGCTGTGTTCCTGCTTTAGTGTTTCTGTTCTGTGATCTGTAGTTGCTGGTAAGCATCCTTTTAAGGTTAGGGGGCTGTCTGAAAGCAAGGAGAGGTCTGTCTCCTAAGGCTTGAGAGAGTGAGGGGTCATTCTGTAAAATAGGCTGTAGATCTTTGATGATGTGTTGAAGAGCTCTGGCTTGGGGGTTGTAGGTGGTGACCAGTGGCGTTCTGTTGTTGTTTTTCATGGGCTTCTCCTGCAGTAGTTGACTTCTGGGTACCCGTCTGGCTCTGTCAATTTGTTTCTTCACTTCTGCAGGTGGGTACTGTAGTTTTAAGAATGCCTGGTAGAGATCCTGAAGTCAACTACTGCAGGAGAAACCCATGAAAAACAACAATAGAACGCCACTGGTCACCACCTACAACCTCCAAGCCAGAGCTCTTCAACACATCATCAAAGATCTACAGCCTATTTTACAGAATGACCCCTCACTGGAGGAAGAATGTTCATTTCGTACTGGCAAATAAGAAAGGCCATATTCTGTTACCTAATGTTGTGTAGCACCTTATTCTAGTTTATTGCATTGATTTTAAACAAGTGAGAAATTACTCTGTAATAGGAATACGATTTGTATAATGGGGTGATTTGCATTAGTAAATGCACTAAAATCAGAGGTTAAAAACCCTTGCAAATGTGTTGTAAAATGAAATCCAGGTTTACTATATTAATCAAGTTCAAATATAGAAAGAGCCTCCAAACTGGAGGGGAAAACACAAGTTATAAAAGATTGGTAGAATCTTTACAAGAGTTTCAAAAATGAAAGGTTTTCTATCTTCAACAGGGTGGGGAATTATTTCGCTATTTATTTCCTTGGGTTTTAGGGTGTGCTTCGGTGAGACAAAATAATTATTTGGATTTTTTAAAATTAATTTTAAGACAATATACTGTATTCATTCACCACTGGACATTGTTTATTGTTAATATTAAATTTGAATGCACTAAGAAGGGCCAGAAAGCCCAGCAGCTTTAATTGTTTTCTATATAATAACTGTATACCAAATATTTTGATTACAATCAAAAGTCATTACCTAAAAATGGGAGTAACGGACTGACAATTGTATAGTTTCAAATATTAATGCAAAACCAATAATAAATAATCGACATCTAAAATTATTATGTATGTTAGAAATATATTAAAATATTCATGGTGCTTTTTAATTGGTATGTTAAAAATCTAAACATATTAGCCTCAAGCATATCAAGTCTACAAAGAATTTTATTATTTGATCTTTGTGTCCATTTTCTAGACTGATTACTCAAGTCGTGTTTTAAAAAGTTCACTTTCAGAGGTGTGATTGGATTACTAAGTGTAGTCTTTTCTTTCTAAAAGCTACTACCTTTCTTTTAGCTTCTAACAGGTTTCTAAGAGGCCAATCATATAAAGGAAATTAAAATCAATTTGTTTTAATATTGGGTGTAATTAATTTTAGGGTATGCCCTACAGTAATTCAATGTTTATGAAGGGATATGTTTTCAAGAAAGGACTAAATATGAACTCTGCTTTTGCAAACAGTACCACAGGTGTAAGTTATACCATTTAGGCCCCCTCAAATGTATCTAGGTTCCTAACTCCTAACACTGAAATCAGTCCTATTTTGACAGCTATATATCATTTCTACATTTCTTCCCTTCCTCCCAACCCTAATAACTTTACCACTAAGCGCAGGGAGCTAGCTGGATCAAAGCAACTTCACATTGATTTAAAGTGTGACAGTTATATGGCAAAGTCTTGAAACAAACTTTGGAGAGCTTACTGAATTAAGCTTTAAGTATCTTTGGGAGTCCACTCTGTTAAATGAAGGGTTTAATGTGGTCTGGAATTGTATGCAAAGTTTGAGGATCTGAGATATGTGAAGCCAGGGAGTTCACAGGGCAACAATGAGCACACACGGAGCATGGTTGTACAGGATGCATATATTTGAAGAAGAAATTTCTGTTAAGGAGGGAGATAGAGAATAGGTACTGGGGAAGACAGAGAAGAAACAGAGACACAGAGCGGTAGAAGGGATTTAAGGGAAGTAGAGCCATATGCACACCTTAATGGAGAATAGATTATCAAAATTTGATCCAGATAGATAGATGGATACACTGCTACTTTTTTATTTCTTATTTAGACTCTTACTTTATTTCTTACTTCTCTTCTTTCTTTTAACTTCCTTATCCTATTTTGGTTATTAATTTGTTTTCTCTCCCCTCTCTTTCATTATCCTCTACTGTTTCCTTCTATCTTCCTCTCCTCTTTCTTCAGTCCATATGTTCTTTCCTCCTTCACCACGTACACCATATCAAAAAGGAATTAATAACCAAAATAAGATAAGAAAGTTAAAAGAAAGAAGCAGTGTTAGACATAATGAAAGGGTTTGTATAAGAGAAATTAAAAAAAAAAAAAAAGTAGCAGCAGGCCCTGCACAAACAGGATAAAAGGTGATTGAGATTTTGTGGAATATAAACTAGAAGTGACTCTACAGTCTTTATGAGAAGGTTGCCTATCAGAAAAAGGCCATTTTTTTTCAGTACTCAAGAGGGCTTAATACAATAACTTAAGACAAGTTATTGTATAGATAAAAGAGTTAAGGGCCATTATAACAATATATATTGAAGAGGCTACAGTTCTTTGTCACAGGACAGGGGTATAAAACATGTAATGACACAATGTGATGGGTCCCTGCTCACCACCATGGTATCTCCTGCTTTCCATCTCAGGGAATTGTTCTGGTGGCCACTGTGCCCTCTCCAGTGTTGTGTTGCGTGACATTACTCTGTTCCTGGAGCCATGTCTTCCTGCCATCTCACAACTGCTTTGCAACACAGCCCTCTGGCTGTGGCTCAGTCCCTGCTCCTCCTTGGGAAGTGTTTCAGCAGTCCTTGGCCATTTGTATCAGTGTCCAGAGCAGTCCAGAGTCGAGCCCCTACTTCAGGGACCAGATGATCCCTGCCTAGAGTCAGCCATTCCATCTCTGTTTGGCCCTTACTCCAGGGCCCTTTGGCTGCTCCTCCCCTGGAGTCAGCCTTGCAGGCCACCCTAGCCCTTGCTTCGGGGATCATGACTATTTCTTCCCTGGAGCTTGCCACTGTTCTGTCCCAGAAAACTGGCCTGTCTCATCTGGCAGACTGGCAAGCCTTCTCTCTATGAGCTCTCAAGGGTGACTGACCTCTCTCTGCTGCTGGTAGCCCTTATTATACGGGTCTATCTGGCCCCAATTGGCTGCTTCCCTTTTGGCTGTATTAATTGGCTGTTATGGCCACAGCCATTCCAGGGCTCCAATGCCCCCCGCCCCCTTTTTTTTTTTTTTTGCTGGGGTGGGCTACCATCCCCTCCACATACACATTATAGTATGGAAACCTGAAAATAAAGAGTAGTCTCTTACTGGTATCCCTGGGTGTAATACCTTTATAAACATCTCTATACTACAAGGATTAAAATGAGAATATTTAGCATTCTACAGTATACATATAATATCTCTATGAGATAGGTGTAAAGTGCCATTTCCCAGGGAAGGATATTTTGGTACAGAAAGATTAAGACCTAGCTTTTCAAAAGTATCCATTGAATTCGGTATCTCAGTTTTGTGGTGCCCAACTTGAAACCCTTTTGTCCTGATGTGCAGGAGTGCAGGTCACTAAACTCCCCCCAAAAGTAAATTAGAACTATGGAATTAGACACCTCTGAAAACCAAGCACTAGAAACCTCTCATCGGGCATGCAAAATTCTGGGAAACTGGAAAATTTAACTCTTGGTGATTTAATTGATACTAAAATAAGCACATAGGTATCTTTGAAATTCATCCATCTACTTCTGCTAGAGCTTTCTAAACTAATAGTGTAGCATATATCATTGTATACTTTTATTTTTTTTATAATCTGTGGCCATTCTATTATTATGCACACAGCCATATTTTTACTGGAACATAAACATAAATCATAACTTACTCATTCATTTACAGGAAAATTGCTTTCAAGGGCAAATCAGTTTAACTGTTTTATTTACCAGTCTGCTCTTCCAAAGATGCTTGAAAACATACACAAATAACCACTCAGTTCACTTGAGATGAAAAATATGATTCAGAACACAAGATAAGACTGCTTCGGAATGTTTTTGCCAATCTCTTCACTATTTAACAAATTTAATGGAGCATACCATAGTGCCAAAGGAAATTATGTGTACTCATTATCGAGAAATAAGAGCAGTTTCCTATAGGGCTGCACTTACATTGATTTAAAGTGTGACAGTTATGAAAAGGTCCTGCAACAAACTTGGGAAATCTTATTGAATTAAGTGTATGTATCTTTGGGAGTCCACTTTATTAAAGAATGGTTTATTTATTATTATGGTCTGGAATTGTATGTAAATCTGGGGATCTGAGAGATGTGAGGCCAGGTCGTTCATAGGGCAGCACTGAAATTGTGCCTAGCAAGAATGGACATTTGGGGCAATAAATGTGAAGGGATTTTTCCTTGGGAAGCCCCACAGGGAGGTTAATATAAATTCCTTACTTCCACTTACGCAAAAACCCAGACTTTTCAAGTTACGTCCCTAAAAGAACATGATTTTCAATTGATTACCTGTTCCTGGAGACTGGAAAACAAAGGCCCAACTTGTCTAAAGAAAGAGATGTGCTCATCATTTCTGTTCTGGTTCAGAACAGGAGACAGGGAGAACCTAGTTGTGCGTTGTGAAGGATTGGCATTTATCAGAGTCCTTGGCTATGTCTACACTTGTAAATTTAGGTCGACTTTAGCTAAGTCGACTTAACTAAGTTGACTTTAAGTTGACTTAGTTAAGTCGACTTAGCATATCTACACCTAAATTTTAAGTCGACTTAGGGGGGAACTTACAAAGTCGACCTAGAGTGTCCACACTGGACACCTAGGTCGACTTCTAGGGGCTAGGGGGACCTTGGGCAGGTCCACGGTGGCATGCGGGGCACCCCTTGCCCAGTGCCAGGACGCTCAGCCTTTGCCCCATTGTACCTGGGTACAATGGGGCAAAGGGGGACAGGGACCCTGGCAGGGCATAGGGGCATTGGGGGCGAATGCCAGGCTACTTCTATGCCACCCGCCTGGCTGGAAGGGCAGTGGAGGAGTCCTGGAGTAGCCTTAAGTCGACTTAGGGCTACTCCAGGTCTACACTGGGTTAAGTCAACTTTAAAAAGTCCGCTTAAGCCTAAAGTCGAATTAAAAGTAGGTTTAATAAAGTCAACTTAATTTTCATTGTCGACTTTATTTTCCTTAAGTCGACTTAAGGAAACTGTAGTGTAGACGCAGAGTAAATTAAGTCGACTTAAGCAAGCTTAAGTCAACTTAATTTACAAGTGTAGACGCACCCCTTGTTAGAGTTGAGGTGTGGTCTCTGGGAAGTTTATTAGCATGCATGAAAGGTTTCTGTTGTTGTTGTTGTTTTTAAATGTTTTCTCCATTATGCTTTCACCTTAATAGTAAATGTGCTTGCT
Source organism: Pelusios castaneus (assembly GCA_007922175.1). NCBI lineage: Eukaryota > Metazoa > Chordata > Testudines > Pelomedusidae > Pelusios > Pelusios castaneus. The sequence continues at coordinate 3,854,793 of ML685903.1, forward strand.
TCAAAGAAGTTGTATGGTATTGCCAGCAGTTGTAAGTTACATTGATCATAGCCCTTGGAGAGAAAACAAAGTGTAGACACAGGTGTGTCTGGGCAATTTGAGTGGCTGGGAATACCACACTGTAAGCAGGTAACTGTTCGGCCTGGAAAAAACATTGCTTGGGGGAGAGTGAAATGTGGTTCTCTGCTCAAAAGAAGTGATGACCAAGGAGCCAGGAGGCAGAAGTTGACATCCTTGGGAGACCAAAGGGGGAAATAGGTGCAGTTGCCTCAAATACCTGCCATAAAACTTACCTTAGATCTGGCTTGTCCAACGTGTGGCCTGAAGGCTGGACTCCAGCCCGCTAAGGGCTTTTATCCAGCTCATGGAGTGCCCTGAGCTGCCGCAGAAGGCTGGGGAGCCATGGCCAGACTGGAGCCTTTTAAAATTTCCCACCCTGCAGACTGGTTTAGAGAACATCTGAGGATGAGGAGAAGGGTGTCAGGGGGCCAGGGCAGGGGTCAGGGGCTTCTGGGGGGGACCCATGGCATGGGCAAGGGGCTGGGGAACTCTCAGGGAAGGGGAGCGGGGAAGAGGAGCCTGCAGCACAGGCAGGGGCCACAGTGCTACAGGGCAGGGGCGGTGGAGAGATCCCATGTGGCACAGAGCTGGTGAAGGGGTGGGTGGTGGACTGGAGTCCGCACAATGTGGGGAAGAAACCGGGGAACTCACAGGGTGGGGGAGGAGGGAGAGAAGCCTTCATGGCATGGAGCCGGGGAAAGGGAGGGGGAAGAGGAGCCCACAATACAGGGAAAGGGATAGGGAACCTGATGAAAGGGTGGGAAGGGAGCCTTTGAAGTGCAGAGCAAAGGAAGGGAGGGGCAGCCTGCACAGTGAAGAGGAAGGGCAGGAGAAGGGGTCAGGAACACTCAAGGAAAGGGGAGGGGAACCCACATGGTTTGGAGTTGGGGAACAGATGACAGGGAAGGGGAACCTTCATGGTATGGGGAAGAGGTTGGTGAACCTGCAGTTCAAGGGAAAGGGGTGTAGCAGTGTTGTGGCACTACTATGAGATAAAAGGGTTAACTGGGCCTGGAAACAGCAACCAATCAGGTGGCTGGGCTACTGAGCCAATTAGCAGCAGGCAGACCTGTATAAAAGGGAGCTGCAGGGACAGCTATTCAGTTTGGGCCTGGGCAGCCCAAGGAGATGGTTATCCTTCCAGCTGAGGGACCCAGCATGCTGGGAACAGTGTGGCCACTGTGATTCCTGTGCTGGAGAAACTGTAGGCAGCCAGAAGGGTGGAGGACCAGAGGAGCAGTGGCTGGGACTCTGGGATGACAGGCCAGAATGGACTGCAGCAGAGGCTGGAGCAGTGGTCTGGAGACAAGGATGGATGGTGGCTGGACTCCAGACTATGAATGTCTGTATGTGGCTGGGGGCTGTGTGGAAAGTGGCCTAGGGAGTCAACATGGATATGAAGTGTCTGGAGGGAGGCACAGCCTCAGTGGGGGTGCATCTAGGGTCTCTGAGCCAGGGATTGGAGAAGAGCCTGGGCCCACTCCCCCAGCGTGCCAGGAGTGGTATGTGTGCCAGGTGATGCACAAGCTGGTGGGCTATTGACTATTTTAATATTGTGGCCAGCAGGTCTCCCTGGCCATTGCTTGTAGTGGCCAGGATGGAGGAGAAGAGCTGTACCCCAGGAAGGGTTTGACTAAAGGACTTGGCCAGAGGGCTGAGGTCCCAGAAGAGGACTCAGGGCTGAGTCCAGTGTGTGAAGAGGTGGAGATCAGAGCACCTGACCAGGACCACTTGAACATTCTCCAATAACATGAGCAGGAGTGCTTGTCAGGTATGTACTGTGCTAAGAAACACCTATGGGTTGACTTAATTTTTTGTAGTGTAGACAAAGCCTAAAAGTGCCACAGGACTGTTTGTTTCTCTGAAATAGACTAACATGGCTACCCCTTTGGAACTAGTCAACCAGTGGTGATTCAGCATTTCTAGTAGCTAATACTGAAATGCAAAGGATATTTGTTGTACTTGCTGAATTAAAGGGCAAGGCATAGGTATTTCTCATTCTGCAGTCACAAGTTTAATAGTTGAATTGCAGCAAGAATGATGGAGACAATTGAACATACAAGCCTCTTACCATGAGTGTGAAGACTTTGGCCTTCTGAAATGAAATTATGTAAAGTTCTTCCTGAGTCAGAATATGAACACTTACAGTAGTTCACAACCTTTTTGGTCCAAGGGCCACAAATATAATTTTTGAAACCCTGAAGGGCCACCAGTGAAATTAATTAACATTAAATTTAAAGTTTAATTTAAATTTAATTGAATTTTAATTAATTTGAATCAATTTTCTTTTTCTTTTAAAGGCCTTTTATATTTACCAATACAACCTGCCAGTTCCAGACAGAAGGTGGGCAGCTGCAGTCCAGCCCCCCCCCAGCACTGGACCAGCTGGGCTGTAGGTGGCCACAACCTGGCTCAAATTGGCGTGCCCAGATCGGGAGGAGCCATGCGGTGGCCACCTGCCCCCCCCATTCCCCAATCTCAGTGTGCAGCTGGGACCTCCTCCCCCAGTCCCAGCATGCAGCTGGGAGCCATCAGGAGGCAGGTGGCCACAGCGGGGAGGCAGGCAGCACAGGCCATTTAAAAAAGCCCCATGGTCTAGGGTTTGGGAACCCCTTGTGTAAGGGATACTCAGAGAATAGAATCAAAATTGCTGTCAAAAGGGCAAGCAGAAGTAGAAAATGGCAAATAATGGTATTAGACTGAAGATTCATAAACAGAGAGTGTTGCACTCCTCCTATTGTCCCTTCCATTAAAAAGAACAAAATGCAGATTTGTCATATTGAACAAACATTTCAATTCACCTATTCTCCATGAAAATATAAATTGTCTACACAAGGAAGCATAATGGGCTGGGGTGAATTAGGTCCAAAGGCTTTTAATAACTCAATACATTTAAAAACACACACAACTTGTTTAGCTCATTTTGCTGTTTGAAAGCAGGGTTTAAAGCTAATTCAAAACAAAGAACCTTTTAACATTGACTCGCTTGCCTGATGACCCATGAATGATAGCTGCAGATTTATGAGTACAATAGACAGAGATACTTTTTAGCAGCTCACTATATTCCACATTCCTAGAGATATCCCACTTCCATGTACAGCCTGCAAATGGTGATAAACACAAGTGTCAGTATGCTATCAAATCCCTTATCTGAAAATTGAGCTCAGTTTCCTTGGGGAGAGCTCAAGTTATTTAGAAATTATTATGGTTTTCAGCATGTGATCTCAAATCTATACTCTCCATAGGGAAACAGAACAATAGAGAGTACATTTGGACTGCCAAAAAAATATACTGCAGAACAAGGATCCATATCAGAATGGTACAGATGCAGCAAGCAGATCCCAGGTTATCTTCAACAAGAAGAAACCAGTCTAGCACAGTTGTAACCCATTGGTCCATGTCTGCTATGCATTTCCCCTATGTCCAATCTGTGGAGTATGTGGTTGCAGACTTTTGCTACTTAGCTCAAGCTGTAGGAAAAAAAATGCTTTAAGTACTGGAAATTGCCTGTTTCGTCCCTGATGTTAGCTTAAAAAGGTGGCTAAGAGAGAGTTAAGGACACAATGGAATCACACAATTATAGGTTTGCTTCCAAATTGCCTAGAGACACTCTGTTAGCATTGTTAGTCCCAGGTTATTGGGAAAATAAGTTATTCCGTTATGCCTTTTCTTTCTTGAGATTGTCTGGGGATATTTTATATTAAGGTTAAAACAGTCATAAAAGGCAAAAATAATAAAGGGCACAGATAGTGGCAACTGCAGCAGAGTTGTCATGTTACATAATAAGAAACATTAATAAATCTGTTAGCCTTTAAAAGTGCCACAGGACTCTGTTGTCTGGATATGTAGATTATGGATGTGCTCCACAAAAGATTGGAGGGCTAGGACAAGGACTTTCAACTTTCAAAGGGTCCGTCTGCACTTGCAAGTTAAGTCGACTAAGAAGGCTTAAGTCGACTTAATTTACTCCGCATCTACACTGCTTCTTAAGTCAAATTAAGGAAAAGTTAGTTCGAATTAATAACACCTAGTTTTAATTCAAACTAGTGCTTAAGTCAACTTAAGTCAGTGGAGACGTGGAGTAGTGCCTAAGTGGACCTTTTTAAATCAACTTAAAATGTTAAGTCAACCTATTAAGGTCGAAAAGGGGCCACATCTACACTTGAAAAGTTAAGTCCACATCTGTTAAGTCGACTTAATAAGGTCCACTTTAAGTCAACTTAAAGTTGACCTTATTAAGTCAACTTAACAAATTCAACCTAACTTTTCAAGAGTAGACTTAGCCAAACTGAATTACATGGTTAGATCAATAGGGAAAAGATATTTTTAACATCCCTTTTGAAAGGGAGAAGATAAGTAAGGGTGTCATGAAAGCCACAGAGAGGAAAGAGCAAGAAGCTGCATGTGGGGGAGGATTAGGAAATGGATACATATTTTAGCTGTCAAGACAGAAAGAACTGATTATTGAAATGTCATAAAATGAGCAGCATCAGGCCATGGATGTGGAAGGAGAAGGAGTTGAAGAGAACGCTATGTCTACACTATAAAAAGTTAAGTCGTCTTGACTTAACAAAGTGCTTTCCCTTAACCAGGATTTATTAATTCAGCCTAACTTCCCTTAGGTTGACCTAAGAAAGTGGACTTCTGTGGACTTACACTGGGCTTAGGTTGACCTAAGGAAGGGTTAGGTCAACCTAAGGAGGCTTAGTTTGACCTAATGAGTGGTCCTTACTAAGTCGTCCTAAGCTTTCATTAGGTTGACGTAAGGATTTTCTTATTTCAACCTAATGAAAGCCTAGTGTGGACAGGGCTTAAGTTAGGTCGATTTAAGCCTCCTTAAGTCGACCAAACTTGCCAGTGTAGACATAGCCCAGGTTTGTGCTCTTGAGTGATGAAAATTCATGATAGTGGTTGTCCATAACAGTGAAAAATGAAGGAAACTGGGGCAAGTTTAGAAGAAATTCTGCATGCATGCGGCCATTATATCTGAACAATTTGCAATTTTGTAAGTTCTATTAGGATGTTTGTATAAAACTTGTGGAACCAATTCTGCCTTCTAATTAGAAATTATGGCTCATATCTAACTTCAGCAGAATAAAATCTTAGACAATTAGGGTTGGACGGAACCTCAGGAAGTCTTGTAGTCCAATTTTCTGTTCAAAGCATGACCAACTCCACCTAAATCATCCCAGAAAGGGTTTTGTCTAGCTGGGCCTTAAAATCTTCTAAGGATGGAGATTCTACCCCCTCCTTAGGTAACCCTTTCCAGTGCTTTACCACCCTCCCAGTGAAAAAGCTTTTCCTAATATACAAATAGGACTCCCGCACTACAATTTAAGACCGATGCTCCTTGTTCTATCATCTGCCGCCACCACTGAGAATAGCCTAGAGTTATCATGACTAAGAATATCATCTTTGAACCCTTTTTCAGGTAGTTGAAGTCTGCTATCAAATATGCCCTCATTTTTCTCTTCTGCAAACTAAAGAAGCCCAGCTGAGTTCCTTCAGTCTCTCTTCATAAAGTCATGCACCCCAAACCCCTAATCATTTTAGTTGCACTCCACTAGATTCTTCCAAAGGCGTAGCCGTGTTAGTCTATTGTAGAAAGACAACAGAGTCCAATGGCACTTTTAAAGACTAACAGATTTATTTATCGCATAAACTTTCATGGGAGAAAATCCCCCTCCATCAAACGCTTTGAAGATGGGAAAGTTACAGAATGGGAGGAAATTAAATGCAGGGTAGTGTATGAAATAGGATCAGGTCAGGCTGTAACAGCAAATCAAAATAGGTATTAGGATTCAAACACTGGGGAACAGCACATAGAAGAGGGTGAGGTCAAACCACTTGTTGTAATGAGAGAAAAATCCATAGTCCCTGTTTAACCCCAAGACAACTGAGTCAAATTTGTCTTGGGGTTAAACAGGGACTATGGATTTTTCTCTCATTAGAACAAGTGATTTGACCTCACCCTCCTCTATGTGCTGTTCCTCAGTGTTTGAATCCTAACACCTATTTTGATTTGCTGTTACAGCCTGACCTGATCCTATGTCATACACTCCCCTGCTTTTAATTTCCTCCCATTCTGTAAGTTTCCCATCTTCAAAGCGTTTGACGGAGGGGGATTTTCTCCCACGAAAGCTCATGCGATAAATAAATCTGTTAGTCTTTAAAAGTGCCATTGGACTCTGTTGTCTTTTCACTAGATTCTGTTTGTCCACATCCTTTCTGTAGCAGGGGGCTCCAAACTGGAGAGAATACTCCAAATGTGGCCTCACCAGTACCAAACAGAGGGGAATAATCACATCCCTCAATCTGCTAGCAATGCTTCTATTAATGTAGCCCATATGTCATTAGCCCGCTTGGCAAGAAGAGTGCATCGACTCGTATCTAAAATCTTATCCACTGTAACTCCCAGGTCTTTTTTTACAGAATTGCTTCTCAGCCAGCCTGTCTGTAGCAGTGCATAGGATTTTTCTGTCCTAGGTCCAGGTCTCTGTACTTGTTGTCTAAGAACCTCATGAGATTTCTTTTGGCCCAATTGCTCTATTTTTGCAAAATTCAAGGTATATTATGTCCATCACTTCTCCACATTCACCTCTTAGATGTGGATCTTGGAATCTTTTCTTCATAGATGGGAATCAGAAGCAGCAGAGTCATACCTGAGAATAGAATTGGACCCTTTATATGTACTATGATTTTAAGCACCTGAGGAGAAGGGCTATATGAATGGTCAGTTTTGGGTTTACAAACTTTCACCTGAGAACATTGAACTTTTTATGCTTTTACCTTTAGACAGATGTGAATTGGGAGAAGGATGAAATTTCACATTTTCTTCCAAAGAAGAATTGTGTATGTTCATGTATGTGGATAGGAAAAATTGTGAGTAAATATTCCTAATTTTGGTTTCAGTGAATATTGGAATAGAAAATGCAAATTGCTTCACCCTCAATCATCAAAACAATAATTTTAAATTTTGAATGGGATTAGAAATTTTCCCATCAAACAGCTTTTATTGTAACTAAATCTTGTAATAAAAAAGTATATTCCTCCATCTCCTGCCCTAATAAAAGACAGCAATATTAAAATGGTGAACACTTGATCCCAAGTTTTAAACTGTTCTTTAGGACCAATGCCACCTATAGAGGAAAACATGGAAATCCTGGGAACATGACAGCTGAAGTTGTGTGAAAATAAACTAAATTTCACTAAAATTATTTCAGACTAGTAAAATTCCTGTTTTCAATTTACCATAAAAATGTTTTCCAGTTTCTCCTTTTTTTTTTTTTTTTTTTTTTTTTTTCAAATTGCTTCTAGTAGGCTTGAATCTACATAAAGAAAACAGTTGGAGTGAAGTGCACACTGAATATGACAGATATTTAATTTTTGTAGCTAGGATCCAGACTTTTTTCAATACATGATTGATTTGGCAGTAACACTCTTATTTAGATCTCTGATTGTGCTAGGTTAGTTTTCAAATGAATAGTATTTTAAAGTGCAGTTATTAAGAGAAAATTACCATGTGTGGTAAGTGGTGGTTTTTTGGTTTTTTTACTAACCAGTTCATAATATATATTTAGTCTTAAATCAGAGCACAAGGAATTTTTTATTATTAGGAGTAGTAGTATTATGATAGGCCCTAGCACCCCTAGTCAAGGGAACTTCACTGTGATAGCACATGGGCAACAGATCTTATTTGGCTTTTAACAGGAATTAGCTAAGCCCCCAAATTTTTGAAAGACTGGATTGTTTACCCTTCCTCAGATATGCACGGGACACTGCATGAAACTCCTTCTTCCAATTTACTCTACCTTCAGTAATGCAAAAAATATTCTTGGCTGGCTGTTGAGAGAAAACTATTGCAAAGAGATTAATTTCACATCTCACTTGGAAAGTGGTGAGATCTGTGATCATTCTGATGATTGGTAAAAGAGCCGGGGGCCAGGCACCAAGAATGTCTCGTTCCCTGTTACACTGGAAAATTGTTCCCCCTGAGGATTGCACATGTCACCAGCAGCAACGTCAACCCAGAACTAGAGAAAGAAAGCACTAGAATACATTGGATGGCATTCTTTGTAAGGAACGTTCATTAGCTTCACATTAAGATACTCAAAAAAATAAATAAATAAAAGAGCAGCACAAACATCCATTACTTGTAATTCCTTAACAAAACAGCTAACATAAAACAGAACAAAGATTGTAAGAGCAGCACAGCAGTCTTCTCAGGTACAGAGTGTCTTTTAGCCACTCTTAGAAGATCTCTATTAAAAGTCACACTCTAATATGACTCAGGCCTGGTCTATACTGCAGGGCTAAGTCAATTTAGTTACTCTCCCTTATTTCGTTGTCTTCACTCTGCTGCATTGACCGGCAGCACCCTCCTCTCACACAGCCTTCCTCCACTTGGAGGGGTAGAGTTATTATGTCAACGTGAGAGTACTTTAGAGATTGATTGAGCGAGTCTATACTGGATACTCAATCAATCTCGCTACATCAATCCATGAGGATCGACACAGCATTTTGAATGTAGACATGGCGTTAGATACAGGTGCAGGCTACAATTCTATAAAATTAATCCACGAATTGTTCCCAGAAGCTCACATGGTTGAAGTATACTTTTGAAACATACTTCTTACTGTGCTGCTGTATAGTGAAAACCAATAAATCACACACATTGTCTGTGCATAATATAACATCTTATATTATATTATTTTTAAATGGAAAAAGAGAGGAGACAGACATATACTTTTTCCCCAATTCAACCACTTTTTTGTCTCTTCCTCTTCTCTTTGTTTTAATTTATTTAAAAAAAGATTTAAAGATTATCTCCACTCAAGGCTTAACCCTTGTGATTACTTGAAACCCAGTCATCAGTTGCCAGCAGGGCTGGATCAATGCAGGGGGTATATGGCTGAAGCCCCAAGCCCCAGTCTAAGGTGGGCTCCTGGCTCGAGCTCCTCAGGCCCTGCCTGATCTGCTCCCATCCCCATCATCTCACTCAGCATCGGCAGGGCTGGTCTCCATGCTCCCGCTCTGCCCCTGGGCCAGCTGATCTGCCCCCAGGGGTGGGGTAGGCCAGCGCCTGTTCACTCCACTGAAGGGACTGGGCAGCCTGGTTCATGGTGAGGCCTTCCAGGGTCTTTGGCCTTAGGGGGCTGCACCAGAGGCCGCAATGTGCTGGGGCAGGAGGGCTGTGGAGAGTGGCCTCTGGCTCCAGGTCCCCCACTGAGCCAGCTCATTTCCAGGCCACCAGGGTGGGGGGGCAGGGGCCCAGGGGAGACATGGTGGGGGCTGGGGTACTATGTTGGGGGGCACAACAGTGGGGAGCCCAGGGCCCTGAAGCCCCTTAATCTGGCACTGATTGCCATAAGCTAATATTGCTGCTCTGGACAAAACACCAAGAACTGAGAAGGAAAACTTCAATTTACACTCTTGGAAGTTACCTAATTTGAAACAGGGTTAACAACTGGTATGCCAATATATGGACCTATGCATTTGAAACAGGGAACCCGCATATTTCAAAACAAAAAGCATTATTGTAATGTATTAAGATTAATAATGATCAATAGACAAAGCAGGCTTCAGAGTTCCATTACTGAGCTTTATTCATCATGTCTGGCAAGGACTGCCAGTAGACACACAGGTTTACCTGAGCCCTTAACAACCCTCCCATTTATCACTATGGCAACCTCCAATGGGCCCCATAACCTGAGACACCACATATTCCTCCCCCTCAAATGAAAACACCCTTCCCCCCAAAAAATGCCCCCTCCCCAGAATAAACATTAAACTGGGAGTTGAGGGTAGACTGCCCCACATTCAGGCGAACCCCCAGGGGATTATTCTGCTGCATGATGAAGGGGTCGCCCCTAGCTAAAGATCCAGCCTACTAGGAGGCCTTCTCACTCTAGGTGGATTCTGGTGGACCCACACCAGAAGGTGGTATTGGCGGCAGTATGGCCACAGGCACCGGAGAAGTAGCAGCCTCTGGTGAAGATGTTGTGTCCGGTTGGGCTGGGGTGGAAGCCGATGGTGTTGAAAAGGTGGCTGGAGTAGGAGAGACAATAACCGCTGAATTGTGACTCGATGGTATATCTCCGACAAGGGTGAAGTCAGTTGGGTTGGTTTGAGTTGTACCCTCAGGACAGGTATGATGTGGTAGCAACTGATCAACATGCCACTGCCAAGACAGGCCATCCTCTGTCTGGATAGAGTAGGAAACAGGTCCTGTTTTGGCACTGACTATTGCTGGAACCCATTTAGCTCCAGAAGCATAATTTCAAGCAAGGACATGCTGGCCAATTGTGAAGGTGCATTCCTTCATTCTCGGTGCACATCTGATGACCTGGTCCTGCTGTTGGTGTTGAACCACTTGTCATGTTTCTTATGGTTTCAACAAATCAAAGCAAGAGCGCAACCGCCGTCCCATCATAAAGAAAGCTGGAGATGCTTTAGTTGTGGCCTCTGGAGTGTTTCTATAGGATAACAAGAAGTTTTCCAGATGTTTCTGAAGGGGTGAGCATCCCCTTGTTGATCTTAGAGCTTGCTTCATAGGATGTACGAATCTTTCAGCAAGTCCATTGCTGGATGGATGATATGGTGCTGACCTGATGTGATGTATCTCATTGCCTTCAAAAAACTTTCAAGGTCCTGGGAAGTTAACTGCGGCCCATTGTCGCTCACCAGCTGCTCTGGGAGACCATAACAATTAAGGAGCCATGTAGGTTTTGGATAGTGTTTTCTGTAGTGGTGAATTGCATTACAGAGACTTCCAGCCATTTGGAATGGACATCAACAGCAATAAAAAGCATACATCCTTCGAATGGGCCAGCAAAATCAATGTGAATACGTTGCCATGGCCTTTCTGGCCAGTCCCATGGGCAGAGAGGCGCTAACTGAGATGCATTCCAGATCCTCTGGTATGAGGTGCAAGCTCTAGCCATCTCCTTGATGGCTCTGTCCAAGCCTGCCCACCAAAAATAGCTTTGTGCAATTTCTTTCACATGCATAATGCCACAGTGACTAGAATGGAGCTATTCCAATAAATGTGGTCTTAATGAAGGTGAAACAATGACACGCATGCCCCACAACAAACACCCAGACTGGGTTTTTAACTCCATCCGCCTAGACATATAGAGGTGGAGGTTAGGTGCAACTTGGGAGTCAGGCAATGATGTTCCGTGCATCACGAGATACATAACTCGAGACTATACTGGGTCAACGCATGTTGCTCTTCTTACTTGAGTAGCCATGATAGGTGTGTTTTCCACCTGATCAAAGTAAAAGATTCCTTCCTGGCCCAAATCTTGACTGTCTGCTGGTAACGGTAGTCTTCAAAGACCATGTGCATTGCAATGCAAAGAGGATTTCCTACACTTGATCTCGTACGTATATCCTGAAAGTGTTAATGCCCATTGTTGCATATGACTAGCAGCCACAGGTGGAAGCCTGTGTGTGGTCCCAAAATTGATGTTAGGGGTCAATGGTCAGTGAGGGGTATGAATTTCTTTCCGTACAGGTACTGGTGGAATTTCCGGACACCAAAAACAATTCCCAGTGCCTCATGTTCAATTTGGGCATAATTAGTATCTGCCTTGGTTAAGGTGCGTGACACAAAAGCGAAGGGCCTTTCTTCTCCTGAAGGCATAATATGGGACAGCACGGCCCCAACTCCATAAGGGGAGGCGTCGCAGGTTAGCTGTAGGGGTAAGGATGGATCAAAGTGTGCCAGAACCCTTGAGTTAGTCAATGAGAATTTTAGCCATGTTGAATGCAACATCACAGGCATCAGTCCAGTTCCAGTTCCTGTTCGACCCAAAGACCTCATGTAAGGGTTTCAGAAGAGTTACTAACTGTGGAATACACTTGCCATAATAGTTCAGTAACTCTAAAAAAGGGCGAAGTTGGCTCACGTTCTGAGGTGGTGTCGCCTCCACGATTGTCTTCATGTTGGCTGGAGACTTATGAAGGCCAGCAGCATCAATTATATGTCTCAAGTATTCAACAGAGGGCTGAAAAAATACACATTTGTCTCAGCGAACGTGTAGGCCATATTCCTACAATCTTTGTAGGGTAGCTCTTAAGTTCGTAAGGTGCTCCTTTTCATTCTTGCTGGTGACCAGGATGCCATCAAGATAGCACTGTACTCCTGATAAGCCACTCAAGATCTGGTCCATGGTCATCTGGAACAAAGCTGGTTAGATCAACGGGCTCAGCGGGTAGGAATCAATGGCTCGATGTCTGGTTGGCAACCGGTAACGAGTGGAGTGCCCCAGGGGTCGGTCCTGGGGCCGGTTCTATTCAACATCTTCATTAATGATCTTGATGATGGAATAGACTGCCTGCTTAGTAAGTTTGCGGATGACACCAAGTTGGGGGGAATGGTAGATACTCTGGAGGGCAGGGACAGGATTCAGGGAGACTTGGACAAATTGGAACACTGGGCCAAAAGAAACCTCATGAGGTTCAACAAAGACAAGTGCAAAGTCCTGCACTTAGCACGGAAAAATCCCGTACACTGCTACAGGCTGGGGACCGATCGGCTAAGTAGCAGCGCTGTAGAAAAGGACCTGGGGGTTATGGTGGATGGGAAGATGAATATGAGCCAACAGTGTGCCCTTGTTGCCAAAAAGGCCAATGGCATATTAGGCTGCATCAGTAGGAGTATTGCCAGCAGATTGAGGGATGTGATAATTCCCCTCTATTCGACACTGGTCAAGCCGCATCTGGAATACTGTGTCCAGTTTTGGGCTCCCCACTACAGAAAGGATGTGGACAAATTAGAAAGAGTCCAGCGGAGGGCAACAAAAATGATTAGGGCGCTGGGGCACATGACTTATGAGGAGAGACTGAAGGAACTAGGCTTATTTAGTCTACAGAAGAGAAGACTGAGGGGAGATTTGATAGCAACCTTCAACTATTTGAAGGGTTGCTCCAAAGAGGAGGGAGCTAGGCTGTTCTCACTAGGAGGGTGGTGAAGCATTGGAATGGGCTATCTAGGGAGGTGGTAGAATCTCCATCTTTGGAAATTTTTAAGGCCCGGTTAGACAAAACCCTGGCTGGGGTGATTTAGTGGGTGTGGTCCTGCTTTTTAGCAGGGGGTTGGACTAGATAACCTCGTGAGGTCCCTTCCAACCCTATGATTCTGTGATTTGTTAGTCTTAAAAAGTATCACAGAACTCCTTGTTCATTTTCTCTTGAGGATTACTGACAGTTGTATGGCAAATGCTGAGCTAATGAGGTCATTGGGTTAGGAACTGAGAAGATGTAACTGGGAGGAACAGGAAACGAGGAGTGCTCAAAGGGCAATCCTGGGCTGAGGAGAGAAGGTTATGTGGAGGTCTCCTCCTTCAAGTCTCCAATATGTTCTTTTATGCTGTCTAAGTGAAGAATAAGTAGACACATGGTTAAAAGGTGGTTAAGAGAAAGAGGACAGGCAATTTTGCACTCAGAACCACACTCTGACACTTTAGTAAAAAGTTTTGAAATATATACAGAATTTAAAACTTGTTTACCATTGGGTTATACTGTGGCAGAGAGGCTCATGTGACCCTGGAAGTAATTATATAGAAAAGTCTTTGTTTAGCAGAGCGTGACTGGTGGTGCAGTCCATTGAAGGGAAACAAATAGACTTAATGTACATTGAGTTAAGGTTTTCCTGTGGCCCTTTCAAATATCCAAACCTCTATCTCACATTGTATCTTGCTGTTTCTTTCCTGTTTGGCAGCAATTATTCACTATAAACTTCAAATTAGAGGGATATTATCTCCAAAACTGTCCATTCTTTAGGATTTGACAACTAATCCACAGCTATTTGGGCTGTTGATGGGTTACTTATTAGTTTACAAATTCATATTGTTCCATCTTAAGATAAATTCAGTGCTTAAATATTCTGGTGATGAGCACATCATAAAAGACTACAGTAGAGAACTAGATTATAAATGGTTACAGAGCATAATCTCCCATGTTTCTTAATGTAGTATGTATTTAGTTTGCAAGATATTAAGGACAGGAACCTGATTTTATTTGCCTGTAGACTACCTTGCATAGTTTTCAATCTCTAGAGAGTTTATCAATCCAAGGGAAAGCCATTTTCTTTACTTCTTCATTTAAAAATCTGATGGGCCAGCTCCTACTCCGGTGTAAACTAACATTGCTCTGTCTTGAATGGAGATAAAAAAGTTTACATCAGAGAAGGATCTGGCCTCACATCTTGTTGGCTCTGCTTGTTTTGGAAGGGTAATACATTGTGCAACCTCAAATATAGAGGAGGTACCTCTTTTCCCACTGAGCCAGCACAGGTAATACTTCAAAGCCATGGTATTTTTTGAGCTATCTGTAAAACTTCAAAGGAAGTATCAAATCAAGCAGGAAGAAATATTCAGCACTGCCTCTTACACAACATTTCCCACAAAAAAAAAAAAACAGGATTTGGAATGCTGATACCTGTGGTGTGTCTCTCTTGAAGAGAGACATCAGCTTTCGAACAGAATCTGGGATGCATTAGAATTTAGCACATTCCAGCTGCCTTGACTCAGAAGCAAACTGTGTTTCTGATACATTTCTGATGGTGTAGGTAGAAGGATTTTAAATGGTCTAAAATTGACAGGTCTGTTGTCTGATAGTGGAATATCATTAGTTAATAATATCTGACAACTGAGACAACTTTTAAAAAAATACATATTTAATGTAATTGCTTCCTTTAAGAGAGGTATATTTTAGTACTTAACAATAGATGTAGTGTGCCTCCTAGTGTGATTTGGTCTATATATACTAATGGAGGACTGCTGGATGGCTGCATTAGTCCATTTAGAAAAAATGATAAAACCAGGCCTGGATCAAGAATGGTGAAACAACAGTGCTGATCCCTGATTAGCAAATGGCAGTATTACCACATCAAGGAGATGAGACATCAAAAAAGAAGCTGAACTAAGTCATAATTGTGGTGTCTCAGGTTAAGGGGGGCTGTTGGGGGTTGCCATAGTGATAAATGGGAGGGTTCTTAAGGGCTCAGGTAAACCTGTGTGTCTGCTGGCAGTGTCCTGGACTATGAATCAACAATAAAATGCCTGCTAACCAAAGCTCAGCTTACCTTGCAGAAAACCATTGATACTGCAGTCTCTATGGAATGGGCCACACAGGAGCTGTAACTAATCAGGGAGAAAAATTCAGAAAGATTGATTGAGGCAAGCATATTAACAGATGTATGTCAAAGAAGAATCTCAAGAGTCGTTGACTATTGTAACGCATAAGAGGCTGTACAGATACTGTTGCTTGCCTTTCGGGATTACTTCGGCCCCAGCTTTCATAGAATCATAGAATAATAGGGTTGGAAGGGAACTCACGAGGTCATCTAGTCCAACCCCCTGCTAAAAAGCAGGACCACTCCCCCTAAATTATCCCAGCCAGGGTTTTGTCTAACCGGGCCTTAAAAATTTCCAAAGATGAAGATTCTACCACCTCCCTAGACAGCCCATTCCAATGCTTCACCACCCTCCTAGTGAGAAAGTTTTTCCTAATATCCAACCTTGACCTCCCCAGCTGTAATTTGAAACCATTGCTCCTTGGTCTGTCCTCTGTTACCCTCGAGAACAGCCTAGCTCCCTCCTCTTTGGAGCAACCCTTCAAGTAGTTGAAGGTTGCTATCAAATCTCCCCTCAGTCTTCTCTTCTGTAGACTAAATAAGCCTAGTTCCTTCAGTCTCTCCTCATAAGTCATGTGCCCCAGCGCCCTAATCATTTTTGTTGCCCTCCGCTGGACTCTTTCTAATTTGTCCACATCCTTTCTGTAGTGGGGAGCCCAAAACTGGACACAGTATTCCAGATGCGGTTTGACCAGTGTCGAATAGAGGGGAATTATCACATCCCTCAATCTGCAGGCAATACTCCTACTGATGCAGCCTAATATGCCATTGGCCTTTTTGGCAACAAGGGCACACTGTTGGCTCATATTCATCTTCCCATCCACCATAACCCCCAGGTCCTTTTCTACAGCGCTGCTACTTAGCCGATCGGTCCCCAGCCTGTAGCAGTGTACGGGATTTTTCCGTGCTAAGTGCAGGACTTTGCACTTGTCTTTGTTGAACCTCATGAGGTTTCTTTTGGCCCAGTGTTCCAATTTGTCCAAGTCTCCCTGAATCCTGTCCCTGCCCTCCAGAGTATCTACCATTCCCCCCAACTTGGTGTCATCCACGAACTTACTAAGCAGGCAGTCTATTCCATCATCAAGATCATTAATGAAGATGTTGAATAGAACCGGCCCCAGGACCGACCCCTGGGGCACTCCACTCGTTACCGGTTGCCAACCAGACATCGAGCCATTGATTCCTACCCGCTGAGTCCGTTGATCTAACCAGTTTTCGATCCACCTTACGGTTCATTCGCCCAACCCATACTTCCTTAACTTGCCGACGAGAATGCTGTGGGAAACCTTATCAAAAGCCTTGCTAAAGTCAAGGTATACCACATCAATGGCTCTTCCCGCATCCACAAATCCAGTCATCTCATCATAGACGGAAATCAGGTTGGTCAGGCACGATGTGCCTTTGGTGAATCCATGTTGACTGCTCCTGATCTCTCTATTTTCATCCAAATGTTTCAGGATGGATTCCTTGAGGACCTGATACATGATTTTCCCAGGGATTGAGGTGAGGCTGACCAGTCTGTAGTTCCCCGGATCCTCCTTTTTCCCTTTCTTACAGATAGGTACTATATTTGCCTTTTTCCAATCCTCCGGGACCACCCCAGTTCGCCACGAGTTCTCAAAGATAATGGCCAGCGGCTCTGCAATCACTTCCCCCAACTCCCTCAGCACCCTCGGATGCAGTTCATCTGGCTCCATGGACTTGTGCACATCCAATTTTTTTAAGTGTTCCCTAACCTGACTTTCCATCACCGAGGGCCGCTCTTCTCTCCATTCTGCGTTACCCCGTGTAGTAGCCTGGGAGCTGGCCCTCCCTGTGAAGACTGAAGTAAAAAAAGCATTGAGTACTTCAGCCTTTTCCGCATCATCCGCATGCATTTCTCACATGAGTTCTTGTGGGTACAATCCCACATTGTTTGATGAATGAAATGGAAAATATGGCCTGGGTGCTGTAAATACAAAAATACAGAGAAGAGTGGGTCACAAGGTTAATTCAAACAGATCTAGAAGGATAGAATGCTAGCCTCTCTCTTTAAAGTAAATAGTAGTTTGGATTCAAATTGTGTAATAGGAAGGCAGGAGCTGAGAAGGGTGATTTAAGGGAAATTACCTTTTGTAATGACACAGCCTTTCAAGAGTTTTAGTCAAACCCAGTGTGAAGGTATTTAGTTTGCATATGAATTCTAATTCTGCCATTTCACATTCCAATCTGTTTTTAAATTCCAAAGGGGTAGCCGTGTTAGTCTATTGTAGAAAGACAACAGAGTCCAATGGCACTTTTAAAAACTAACAGATTTCTTTATCGCATGAGCTTTCACGGGAGAAAATCCCACTTCGTCAGACGCTTTGGAGATGGGAAAGTTACAGAATGGGAGGAAATTAAATGTAGGGGAGTATATGACATAGGATCAGGTCAGGCTGTAACAGCAAATCAAAATAGGTGTTAGGATTTAAACACTGGGGAACAGCACATAGAGAAGGGTAACGTCAAATCACTTGTTCTAATGAGAGAAAAATCCATTGTCTCTGTTTAACCCCAAGACAACTGAGTCAAATTTGCATATAAGTTCGAGTTCTGCAGTTTCTCTTTGAAGCTGTGATTTGTTATTCATCTGTTTCAACACAGCTATTAACAAGTTGTCAAGGGAGTGAGCAGGGAGATTGAAGTGTTCCCCTACTGGTTTTGTAGTGTTGCAATTTCTGATGTCAGATTTGTGTCCATGTATTCTTTGGCGCAGAGACTGTCCTGTCTGTCCAATATATAAGGCAGAGGGGCATTTCCGGCACATGATGGCATAAATCACATTGGTGGATGAGCAGGTGAACAAGCCCTTGATGGAGTAGGTGGCTTGATTAGGCCCTGTGAGGGTGTCTTCAGTGTAGATATGCGGGCAAAGTTGGCAGCATGGTCTGTTGCAGGGATATGTTCCTGCTTTAGTCTTTCTGTTGTATAATCTGTAGTTGCTGGTAAGTATCCTTTTAAGGTTAGGGGGCTGTCTGAAAGCAAGGAGAGGTCTGTCTCCTAAGGCTTGAGAGAGTGAGGGATCATCTTGTAAAATAGGCTGTAGATCTTTGATGATGTGTTGAAGAGCTCTGGCTTGGGGGTTGTAGGTGGTGACCAGTGGCATTCTGTTGTTGTTTTTCGTGGGCTTCTCCTGCAGTAGTTGACTTCTGGGTACCCGTCTGGCTCTGTCAGTTTGTCTCGTCACTTCTGCGGGTGGGTACTGTAGTTTTAAGAATGCTTGGTAGAGATCCTGAAGGTGTCTGTCTCTGTCTAAAGGGTCAGAGCAAATGCGGTTATATCTCAGGGCTTGACTGTACACAATGGATTGTGTGGTGTGTCGAGGATGAAAGCTCGAGGGATGTAGGTAACTATACCGATCAGTAGGCTTGCAGTATAGGGTGGTCTTTATGTGACCATCGCTAATTTGCACTGTAGTGTCCAGAAAGTGAATCTCTTGTGTGGAGTGTTCCAGGCTAAGTTTGATTGTGTTGTGGAAATTGTTGAAATCTTTATGGAAATCTTCAAGGGCATCTTTACCATGGGTCCAGATGATGATGTCATCAATATAGCGTAGGTAAAGTAGAGGTGCTTTGGGATGAAACGTGAGGAAACGTTGTTCTAAATCAGCCATAAAGATGTTGGCATATTGTGGGGCCATGCAGGTACCCATAGGAGTGCCACTGACTTGAAGGTATAAATTATCTTTAAATCTGAAATGGTTGTGAGTGAGTACAAAGTCACAGAGGTCACAGTCACAAAGTCACAGAGGTCCACTTTCTGGACACTACAGTGCAAATTAGCAATGGTCACATCCCCGTGCTCAGGCGCTGACTCCTGTATATCATTGAAGCAGTACCTAATTCAGGGAGCTGTTGAAAATCTTTTTTTTATTACTAGTGTGTATGTGTATGTGGCGTGGGGGCGGTGTAGGCTACATCATCATGGCACATCCTATTATGCTATGTCAGTTCAAGCAATTTTGGGTAAAAGTGATAAATGCCTATGGAATTTACAACTAATCCTCCTCTGCCCCAAATTCTTCTGATATTCCCCTTCTCATAGCAGAAACACAGCTACATTAGAAGTATTGTGTCAGAAAAATCAGTTGCTTATTTTGTCTTTAAAACCACAGGTTTCTTGATTTCTTTTGCTAAAAAAAAAAAAAAAAAAAAAAAAAAAAAAAAAAAAAATCTGAAGATTAAATATGTATTTGAAATTTTGGGATTTAGAACAAAAGTTACTTGCATTTATTTCTCTATAAATTGTGATATCTTGGGAACAGGATGCTCATCTGCATTGTTTGGACAGCACCTGTCACAGACTGGATACTCCTGTAAAGAAACATCATTTGCTTATTATCTATATGTCAGAGACCCAGGCTGTTTTTTTCCCTCTGTGCAGTTCATCTGTGCACAGCATGTTACATCCTTTTCCTGCTGATTATTGTATTGTTTACATCAACATGGCAAATTCTCAGTAATCCAGATTTTGTCTCCTACAGGGCAAAATCTACCTGCCTCTCATTTACACCTGTTATTACAGCTCTGAATATATTTTTAACAACCAATGGTCGAGAAAACAACAGCAACTTCCATCTTATTTAGAGATAACAGGTGCACTCCTCTCATAAAATGGCAGTTGTCTCTTCTGTCTACCATTTGTTTAATTAGGAAACAATGTCTGCTACCTCAGGCTGACATAATGCTGCCATTCAACTTCATCTGGGGATATAATATGACACTGCTGTATTATCTTGTAAATGCTCTTTCACTGTGAACACTGAAGGAAACAGATGTCAATGGTTAAACCTTTCTTTAGCCCTAAAAGATGCCTCTAAGACACTCTATTGAATACTCTCTACTTATAACAGGTCTCTGAGTGCTTTCTTAACTCTTTGTGGTTTAAATTGTCAGATCTCAGGATTTTGGTACTAAAAACATATCTCCTGCAGATATAAGACTCTCATTATCACAGCTGATTTGCTGCAAATCTTTGTCAAATCTTCTCCCTTCCTCTAACCACCACAGGCCCAACCACTTCCGTGTGGCATTTAGAGCAAAAGCAGAATTTGTATATGCCACCCCTCACTTCGTTGTGTCAGTTCTGATAGTTTCTGCAGTTTTACAGGTAGCTGCCTGCATTTAATCTGACCTTTTCATCACAGCATGGGGATCAGAAGAGTAAATGAAGGAGCAAATTAAGCTGTGTAGCATTAGTAACTTTTGTGTCATAATGAAGGATATGAACATGTAAAGCTCTGATTCCTTCTTTACTCTTTGACTTTGATCTATATTTGCAATGGTTAACTGGGGATACAAGGTTTTTGAGAAAACCCTTACTAACATCTAGATATTTCCTACAGTTAATGAATTTGTCAACACATCAGAAATGGGATTCTAACAGACACTCTAACCTAAAGGTTGAAAGGAAAGTATTTTTTTAAACATACAAGAAGAAAATATATTGGCTTATTCAATGCTATATTAATGACTGTCAAATTTCACTAGCATGCATTTATTATATAATAAAATCCTCTACTTTCAGATAAAAGAAATGATCTGACAATCAGCAAAGGTAAGATTGCCATTTAATTCTTAACTCATGTAGATATGACATTCTGAACTTGTCACTATTCTGAACTTTGAATTTCCTGATTTTCTTGGTTTTAATTAGATGTACTAGTATTTGAATATATCATTTTTTTAAATATAATTCACTTTGAAAAAACAAACAAACACAATAATAGCTAAATTATTAGAAAGTAATTATACTTACCTGGCAATGTTTAACTGTTTTTAATTTAAAAAGTTTAAGCACTTACACTAGACATCTATTATTTTCATAAAAATGTAGTCTGAAACCAGAAGAGGTGACAGAATCACAGAAGTTCAAGAGGGAAAAAAACCTACAAGGTCACTCAGTCCCAGCCAATACAGGATTAGTTCTACTATACATTTTTTAGTATTTTGCCCAATATGTTTTCTGAGGAAATTTCCCTGTTACTGTGTTAAAACTTTCCCTTTCTTAATTACTTCCATTACACTTATTTGCCAACATTACCACCAGGTACCTCTCAATTAACGAATTCCTCTCCATTTTTACTTCAGTTTACTGTGCACCTAAATCATTTGCCCTCTACATTGATCACTTATCCAAACCATACATATTAAACTCTTAATCTCTCAATTGTCTCTCCCTCTGAATCCAGATAATCTTCCAAATTTGCTTATTTCAAATCTTTTGGTTCCAATCTATTAATTCATAGTTTAAAAATACTGGCCAATGTTAACCAGACACTGATGATGTATGATGTCCAGCCTCATTTATTTCTATATTTTCAAGTTCCAACCTATTTCCTTATCTGTTTCTTCATCAATAACAGAGTTCAGTTTCCCATGGCAGTTTTGAGACATTAATTTTAGTGGCCTCCTCACTTTGAGCTCAGATCTGGAAAGTAGTAAACACTGTATCCCTGCATCCAGACTGTCTAATAGGTTTCCTAATGTGTTGAAAGTTAAGCACATATGTAAGTGCTTTCCTGGCTCTTTGCCAGAGAATTCAGTATTTGCAGAATCAAGCCTTGAGGATCCAATTCTCTTCCCATCGAGTTCAATTGCTCAGCCTCAAACTCTTATAGACCCACTTTGTTCCATCTATTAAATATTTCTGTTTAAGATTGTTCCAAGCTGTCTTTGTTTATTTTTTTTCTCATTTAGCCTCATTTTGCTATTTCTTTACTTGTTTCTCATCTCTGTAGATGAATTTGCATATTATGTCTCTGTCCTTGCTGGTATTTACAAATCCCAACATACAACATCATCTGTTAATTTCATACATATTCCAAGGGCCTGATCATGCAATTAATGCACAGAAAGACTGCTGTGACTACCCAGAGCTTCCTAAAGTCTTTGGGGCTCCACACACTATTGGAGGATCAGGGGTTAGGGCCATTCATGAAGATGTTAAATAAAACTGGACAATATTGGTCTGTGCAGTATCCCCATTATATATCTTCCTCCTTTGACATCCGTTATACTTTCTTATGACCTTTAGTTTGTCTTTCAGCCATCTTTCAGCCAGCATTGAAATATTATTTATAATAATAATAATAATAATAATAAATAATTAATAATTAATACATAAATTACCTACTACTGTAGTGCCTAGGTACCCTTGTCAGCCTATTATGCTAAGAGCTTTGTTAACACAGAACAGAAAGACGATCCCTGCCCAAAGGGGTTTTCAATTTGAGTGTAAAGACAAGAGACAACAGATGGATAAAGACAGACAGGGGAATACAAGAAAACAATGAGACAGCATTAATCATAATGATAGGCAGTGGTCTCAGCATGCTAGCAGTTTAAGAGGTATTTGAAGGTAGGTAAGGAGGCAGGTTTTCAGACATTTGTGGACAGCACCCCTCAACAGTGCAAAAGCATGAAGATGCTTGTTTCAAAGTTTGATGCGCTGGCATTGGAGGCAGCATAAATGGGATGATCAAAGGTGAACACTGACTGTTTAATAGCAAATGAAAGATGATGGGCAAGGTGTGGGGATTGACAATTAAGGACCAGGAAGAAGAATCCAAACATCTTATATTTGATGAGAGAAAGAGCCATGGAGGATTTCAAAGAGAAGGATGACATGGTCAAAGCAACAAGCTAGAAAAGTAAATTCTGAATGCATATGAATGGGGCAAGATTACAGTTGTCAAATCCAGAGAAAAGGATATTGCAAAATGAAGGAACATTACAGCATTCCTACACAAGCCAATCTGAGTTAACTTTTCATGATTTGACAACAGTTTTAAATATGTTAATCAAATTCAGAAGAGTAGCTCTCTTGTTTTCTTCATACGCTAAAGGACCAATACTGCACTCCTCACTCAGGCAAAACTTCTGTTGAAAGTGTTCAGGGCTGGGTCCTATCTTTGTATTCCTGTCAAAAAATAACAAACCTATTTGAAAATAATGATTAGATACCCTGTGATCAGCAGTTGTATAGGTAAGTACCGGGAAAAAGTAGAAGTGTTGATTTCATAGAACCTTCTCCAATTTGTGGAGGTGCCATTCACAGTCATAATCATTGTATTCACCTTCTATTAGGGAATCCACAAACTAGCCCAACTAACACTAGCCAACCCTATGGGCACAGGTCTCATCTCACACGCAGGTGCTAGGTCAATGGAGAACCGAGCTGTAGCTTGGGGGAACCATGGCTGGGGAGAAGGGAGCTGCAGCTGGGGGAAGCTACTGCTCCCCAGGAGAAGGGAGCCGCGGCTCCCTGCAAGGAAGCCTTTGCCCCCAAAAGCACACTATTTAAGTATAAGAGAAGAAATAAAGAGAAGAATACACACAGACAGATGCAATAATACAAGGAAATAGTGAGACAATATTGATCATAGGATGACTATGAGCCACCAATGTGATGTAGACTTGAAAAAAGCTAATGCAGTTCTAGGATGTATCAGGAGAGGTATTTCAAGTTGAGACAGGGAAGTGTTAGTGCCACTGTACAAGGCAGTGGTGAGACCCCATCTGGAGTACTGTGTGCAGTTCTGGTCCCCCATGTTTAAAAAGGATGAATTCAAATTAGAACATGTGCAGAGAAGGGCTACAAGGATGGTCTGTGGAGTGGAAAACCTGCCCTATGAGTGGAGACTCAAGAAGCTTGGTTTGTTTAGCCTAACCAAAAGAAGGTTGAGGGGGGATATGATTGCTCTCTATAAATATATCAGAGGGATTAATATCAGGAAGGGAGAGGAATTATTTGAGTACAGCACCAATGTGGACACCAGAACAAATGGTTATAAACTGTCCATCAAGAAATTTAGGCTTGAAATTAGATGCAGGTTTCTAGCCATTAGAGGAGTAATGTTCTGGAATAGCCTTCCAAGGGGAGTTGTGGGGGCTTTCAAAACTGAGCTTGATAAATTTATGGAGGGGATGGTATGATCAGATAGCCTATTTTGGAAATTGACTGATTTTTGTATATACAAGTGGCCTAAGAAGGGAGGGTACATGGGGTGGGTTCTGAGTAATTACAGAAAATTGTTTCTTGGCTATTGAGACTTGTCCACATGCTCAGGGTTTAATTGATCGCCATATTTGGGATCGGGAAGGAATTTTCCCCCAGGGCTGATTGGCTGGACTCTGGGGGATTTTCGCCTTCCTCTGTAGCACAGGGCAAGGCACACCTACTGGTTAATTCTTTGTATCTGAAAGTCCCTACATCATGATTTAAGGAGGTAAATAACTCAGTCATAGGTTAGTGGCCTGTTGCTGGAGTGGGTGGGTGAGGTTTTGAGGACAGAGTAGATGACTGTACTGGTCCCTTCTGACCTTAAAGTCTATGAGTGAGAGGCAGTGGTCTTTGCACACTAGAAACATTGTCATTTCTTTGTTTGGTTGATTGGTTTTGAGGCGCCATGGCAAAGAACAGTTTTGAGGAAGGATTTGAAGGAGATCAATGAGGTAGTTTTGCAGATGTTTACCAAAGGCTCTTCCCAAGCATGACGGGCAGCAATAGCCCCAAGAAGTAATTCTGGTTGAAACTGGAATGATTTTTGTCTGAATACTTGTATTGTGCATACTGTTGTGGCTCACTTTTAAGGGATACAACCTGCATTCCTCTCCCAGCTGGAGAGCTTTGAAAGAAGGAGGCAAACCTGGGCCATTGCCTCTCCTCTGCTATTTTCAAATGCCTAGCATTCAAGGGGGCATAGAAAAGTGCATACGTTATATTTCCAAAAAAGGATCATGTCTGGCCTGTGTGCAGGATTGGGTCTGGCATCTATGCTCCTGGCCTCTACATTCCTTTTTCTTGTGCACGTTTGCAAGGCCAGGCACATTCATGCTAAAACGACAGAGTCTATAAGGAACAAAATCTGACAAAATCACTGGCAGAACTTCTTTATTATACCAAAAAGTTCTAAAAGAGATTGATATCTTCCATCTAGTGCTTCAACAACTGGTAATCAAAGACTTTCTGAAGAAATACAGTCTGACATAAAGATCAACAGTGATTTGTAGGAAGAAAGCTTCAAGTGAAAGTGGCAAGAATTTACTGATTCCTAGTGTCTGACTGACAGCTCTTAAAAATGTATCCACATAGCAGGTACAATCCAGCACAGACAACAGCACAAACATCTTTCCTCACAGTTTTCTTCTTTCCTGTCAAGTGACCTTGGCCACTCCTGGAATAACCATAGGTAGCAGTGAAAGGGTACCATGCACTACTTTCAGTATCTCTTCAATACTGGACCTCTCTTACTAAGGTTGAAAAGAGAAGCTCCAAATGGTGTCAGCTGGAACAATAGTTTTTATGATATAGATACTTGCCAGCTAGGAAGTAGTCTGGGATGACAACCTTATTTTTGCAAATGACGATGAGTGTCTATGAAATACCGCAAGTAACTATTTATCTGCTATTCACCCAAGCAACTAATGTAAATAATAATAAAATATTCTATATCTTATTAAAATAACAAGAGTCCTGTGGTGCATTTTAAAGACTAAAATTTCTTCAGGCATAAGCTTTCATGGGCTCTATCCCACTTTGTCAGATGCATCTGCATCTGACAAAGTGGGCTGGAGCCCACAAAAGCTTATGCCTGAAGAAATTTGTTAGTCTTTAAGGCTATGTCTACACTTGTAAATTTAGGTCGACTTTAGTTAAGTTGACTTAGCATGTCTACACCTAAATTTAAAGTCGACTTTGGGGGGAACTTACAAAGTTGACCTAGAGCGTCCACACTAGATGCATAGGTCGACTTCTAGGGGCTAGGGGGACCTAGGGCAGGTCCACGAGGGTAGGGGGGGCACCCCTTGCCCAGTGCCAGGGGGCTCAGCCTTTGCCCCATTGTACATGGGTACAATGGGGCAAAGGGAGGCAGGGACCCTGGCAGGGCATAGGGGCAGGGTGGGAGGGGGCATACCAGGGTCCCCTTGTGCCTCCCCCTCCAGCAGAGAGGGAAGTGGTGGAGTCCTGGAGTAGCCCTCAGTCGACTGAGGGCTACTCCAGGTCTACACTGGCCTAAGTCGACTTTAAAAAGTTGACTTTAGGCCTAAGTCAAAGTAAAATGAGGTTTTATAAAGTCAACTTAATTTTAACTTGCTTAAGTCGACTTAAATAAACTGTAGTGTAGATGCAGGGTAAATTAAGTCGACTTAAGCAAGCTTAAGTCAACTTAATTTGCAAGTGTAGACGCACCCTAAGGGGCCACAGGTCTCTCGTTGTTTTTGCTGTACAGACTAACACGGCTACCCGTCTGCAAATTATATCTCATTACAAATCCTTCAAGCCATCCAGGCAGGCACTCGATGCATTTTCAAAATGAGGAATAAGAGAAGGACTCTCTCACAACCTTACACTTTAATTCTCCCCCCTCACACATCTTCATCTTTAATATGTTGTGAAATAAATTTGAGATTAATCCTTAATGAAAACATTACGAAACTACACATCGTTTGATCCAAAAGGACCAGATCTTCTTCTACTGAATTTTAATCTAACTAACATATTGCTCTTCATAATTCAGGTACTTTAGTTTTTTTGTACTGCTAACAGTTTCCTTTTCATTGCTACATTAATATAACATCGGAGAACCTCAGCTGAGAATAGTCAGTATTTCCTGACCAAATATGAGTCCCTGATTTCTTTACTTCGATCTGTCAGTCACTCATTCACTCACGAATGGGCGACTGACATAGTCGTGGCTGCTGGTACATACTGTTCCAATGGGACTCAGAATAAAAATAGTTTTATCAACAGTATTTGCTGGTGAATTGGCTGTTACTCTGTGTTACAAAACTTATATTGCCCACAGCAGCTCTTTCAAAGCAAAGCACAGCTTGCTACTTCTTCTCCCTGCCTAAGGTTTTGAAGTGCAAGATCATACGTGCATTTAGATTTCTGACACTTTGAAACAGTTTGCTGTCATATCATCACGGATGCAAGTAAAAACCTACAGTGTTAACTATATTTTATATAATCAATGTTTTTGGTTTAACAGATTTTTTTTCTTTCAGAAATACTCATAACTGGAACTGTAGCCATGTCAGCTATTACACAGCATATACAAGCAGTACATTTACGGACTTGATTCACAAGGCATGTAAACACATCCTAATTTAAGCACCGCAGTAGTCTCATTGGCTATGTCCACACTGGCAAGTTAGTTAGAATTAAGGAGGCTTAATTCAAACTAACTAAAGCCATGGCTACACTAGGCTTTAATTAGTTCAAATTAATGGCTTCCTTAATTCGAACTAATAATTTTGAATAGGGCATTAGAAGTAAGGGTTAATTCGAACTAACTAACCAATGTGGCCATGTTAATTTGAACTAATTTCTTAGTTCAAACTAACTGGCCCATTGAAATCAATGGGGATCGCTAATTCGAGCTGAGCAAGTGCCATGAATGTCACTTGCTTAGTTCAAACTAATTTTTTTCTAGTTTGAATTAAGCTAATTTGAACTAACTAAAATTAGTTTGAATTAGTTAGTTTGAACTAACTAATTCAAACTAATTTTAGTAAATGTAGACGTAGCCATTGATTTCAATGCAAATGCTCAAGTGCTTCAGTATCTTGCTGAATTAGGGTCTTAGAAGCCAATGACTTTCTTGTTTTAAGTACATTAAAATTATTGGGTTTACACCAAAAATGAATTTGGTGTACAGATACAAATTTTGTCTCTATGTTTCTCACTGAGTGATGGTTGAGTTAAAAAATCTATAGTAACTACACTGAAGTTAGTGGCAAATT
This sequence comes from Pelusios castaneus, assembly GCA_007922175.1. Classification (NCBI taxonomy): domain Eukaryota; kingdom Metazoa; phylum Chordata; order Testudines; family Pelomedusidae; genus Pelusios; species Pelusios castaneus. Next base: position 3,882,765 of record ML685903.1, read on the forward strand.
ATAGACTTACACTGGTATAGATGACACTATGGTCTGGCCTTCTGACTTCAGCAGTCTTTTATGAGTACAGCAAAGTACAGAACTTTTCAATCAAAATATCCATACAATATGAGTAAGTGAATTCTGAGCTTTTGAAGTCTGTACTTTTGACAAATCAGTAATGCTGAACATAGAAATGAGAAGTAATTGCAAGATATTAACAGGACTTCTTTTGAGGACACTTTAGGACAAATTCTGTTCTCATTTTCATTAGTGGAAACCTGAGGAATTATTACTTTTAGCTGAGATACACAACAGATTTATGCCAGTATTATATTAGGAAAAACTTTCTCACTAGGAGGGTGGTGAAGCATTGGAATGGGCTACATAGCGAGGTGGTGGAATCTCTGTCTTTGGAGAATTTTAAGGCCCAGTTAGACAAAACCCTGGCTGGGGTGATTTAGTGGGAGTGGTCCTGCTTTTTGGCAGGGGGTTGGACTAGATGACCTCATGAGGTCCCTTCCATCCCTATTATTCTATGATTCTAAGTAGGAACCTTTTAGTTTGTAGTGTCCACAGGGGCGAGTTGCAGCACAGTACTTAGGTGTGCATTCCCCTAAGCATATTCATACTTCTCTAGCCCAAACTGAGGGGCTGTGTAGTCATGCTCTTTCTCTTTACTCAGTTGTTGTATGGGAGTTGTTAGCTGATGCATATTAATTACAAAATTATATTTAGCTCATAATTGTTGTAACTCATCATTATTCATTTGTCTCACCAGTGGTGTTAGAAATGTGCATCATAAAAACAAAACCTAGAATTTGTGGACATATAACACAATAGCCTGTATTATTTTCAGGTCATTTAGCAAGATTAAGTTCAGTTTTATTGCTGTTGATTAGTTCCAAAATAATGAACCAAAGATGTACACAGGGGAAGCTATGCAGCAGACACATTTAAAAAACAGATCCAGACTCCATTTATTTTCATAGCTATCACACTACAATAACCTTCTCAAGACTTGAGCTTAGCTGTTTAGCCAGTGAACTGTGTGAATTTATGTTATTGTATTCTAATCAGTGATATCTGTAAACAACAAATAGTCCATAACCACCACCAAGTTTTTAATATATTGCTAATCAATTTGGAAGGAAAACATACAGTTTGATCTGGAATATTAATTTTAAGTGCTTTCCATCCAGCAAAGCACCTTTAAATTCCCTCCACAAGAGAAGCACCATATTACTACAAATGTAAGATGTCAGTTCAAAAAATTATGCACTTTACATAAGCATTCCCAAGATCCCATCATTTTTATAACTCTTTTACAGTATCCTGCCTTATACTGAAGAAAACTGGCCTCTTTTCCTCCAATATGAGTAAGTGAATTGTGAGCTTTTGAAGTCTGTACTTTTGATAAATCAGTAATGCTGAACATAGGAATGAGAAGTAACTGCAAGATAATTAAGTGCCCGTGGGTAACAATCAACACAGGGAACCTACGGAGCAAAGAGGCAAAAAGACTTTTCCTAGGTCCCACAAGAAGTCAGTGGAAGAGTCAGGATAGGGTCTCCTAACTCTGGCTGCGTCTACACTGGTAAATTAAGCAAGCTTAAGTCGACTTAATTTACCCTGTGTCTACACTACAGTTTCCTTAAGTCAACTTAAGCAGCTTGCTTAAGTCAACTTAAGGAAAATAAAGTCGATTTAATTTTCATTTATTAAACCTCCTTTCTGACCTAAGGCTTATGTCGACTACCTAGAGTCGACTTAAGCCAGTGTAGCCATGGGGTAGCCCTAAGTCGACTTAGGGCTACCCCAGGGCTACACCAATGCCCTCCCTGCCGGGAGGAGGGGGGACACAGGGGGAGTCTGGCATGCCCCCCCACAGGGCAGGGCAGAGTCTGCCCCTATGTCCTTCCAGGGTGCCTGTCCCACTTTGCCCCATTGTATCTAGGTACAATGGGGCAAAGGCTGAGCCCCCTGGCATTGGGCAAGGGGTGCCCCCCCACCCCTGTGGACCTGCCCTAGGTCGCTCTAAGTCCCACAAAGTCAACCTAGGCATCCAGTGTGGATGCTCTAGGTCGACTTTTTATGTTCCCCTTTAATTCGATTTTATTTTTAAGTGGAGACACACTAAGTCGACTTAAAGTTGACTTAGTTAAAGTTGACTTAAATTAACAAGTGTAGACAGAGCTTCTTAGCCCTGTGTTCTTTCCACTGAACCACACAATAAGCTACCCCTCTTCCTCAAAATGAGTCAATCCCCCAAAACGTTTACAACATTACAAATAAAGCCCTGGCCTTGCATGTGTTTACCCTCATGGTTAATACACACTTACAGTTAAGACCATGGATTATCCTATTGACTTTAAAAGAATGCTCCTGGGTTTAAAGTCAAGCACATGTGTGTTTTCAAGGTTGGAATTTAAATGATTAGATTGCCAATCATGGAATGAATAATGATCTTTCATACTTTATCATTCCAGACAGTGCAGTCACTGCAAGTGAATGAGGGGAGAATTCTCTGGAAGGAAAAACAGGGGTCTTTTTTAAAGGGACTCCACTGCCTTTGAGTTATGAAGGAGGGAAAGCAGGATTCACCTGAGTGCAGGCAAGGGGAGAAACAAAAGTGGCCAGATCAGTTAGTGATGCTGATAGCAGCGTATCTTTACCCTGTGCTCTTTCAATGGAACCCTCTCTCACATCACAAATGAACAGCAACAGCCCTTCCATCCATGGGATCAGAATAGGACTGGGTTTTTTTGTGTTACGTTCGGGGCATTGTGCTAGTCCTCTCCCCCTTTCCCTCCAGAGGGTCAGGGGGAGGCTGGGAAGGAATTTTTCCCTCACCTCCAGATTTGCCAAAGTGAGATGAGGCTTTTATCTTTCCTACAGCTGGTCAGGGACCCAGAGAGGTAGGAAAGAAGATTAAATCAAAATGTCACAAGTCTGAAGGTGTGGCAGGTGTCCAGTGAAGGTATTCATTACAGAGGGGGACAAGAAAGGGTCTTATGAAATTGGGCAAAGGGCAGTGTCTCAACAAACAAGGATTGTCAATACCAACCACTTGTTTTTAAAGTGAAGGCAGTCCTTGATAAAGCAAAGTACAGCGGGAAGTACAGTGTTCAGAACGTTAAACTCTGGGTGGTTAGGTTTAAGCTTCTAAATCCATATTTAGGAAGCCACATTAAATGTTCTTTAAGTACTTATATGTGGATTAAGGGACTTAGCTTTTAAAATGGTCACTGCAGTAGTTGTCTTTAGAACAGGTGCATGCTTACTATTTAATCTATTAAAGCTTTAATAGTGTGATCTATTTCCCACTAAGGCAAAGATTTCTTCTCCGAAGTCACGTAGCTAAATCTGTGTGGCTTTTCAGAATGCTGATCTGCAGTCTTTGCAGCAAAACTACAATGAAGCAGAATGGGATTTATTTATTTATTTGGTTCCAGTACTTGAGATAACAGAACTTCTCTCTGATGCAGAAGGATGAATAGTTTATCATTTTGCTTACTAAACAATCAGCTCCCATTTCTGGACTAGCTAATGTTTAGCTCTGAAGCTTTCTTTCATTTTCCAATGAAATAGGAACAGCTTTGTGAAAAGCAATGCTCAGTGCTTGGACCTCTTTTCTCCTTCATCCTGTATTGACATTTGTGTGGATGGAAAAAGTAGATGTAGTACAACATCCTTTTCACTGATAGACTACACATAAAAGACTTCTTTCACAGAAAGGGTTTAGAATCCAGGAGCTTGAATTTCCCCCGCATTTTATATGTTGTAGTCATTTACGCACATGCAAAGTGGGAGTAACAATTTACAAAATCAGAATGAGAGTGCTCTGCACCCAACCCAACTGGGATTATATGAGACATTACACAGTGGAGAATATGGTACCCAGAGTAAACTGCTATGGCCTGATCACACCTAGAAAAGTGCACCAATTTAAAGAAAGAGCTTTCATAATTGACTTAGTTTAAGCTTTCATAGGATAAGAAGAAAGGTACTCTTCTGGATCAGTCACTGGTCAAAAGATAGGAAACAAAAGATAGGAATGAATGGTCAATTTTCAGAATGAAAAAAGTATATAGTGATGTCCCTCAAGGGTCTGTACTGGGACTATTACTATACAACATATTCATAAATGATCTAAAAAAAGGGATAAACAAGGAGGAGGCAATATTTGCAGAGGATACAAACTATTCAAGATAGTTAAGTCCAAAGTAGAGTGTGAAGAGATATAAAAAGATCTCACAAAACTGGGTGACGTGGCAATATGACAGATGATATTAAATCCTGATACATGCAAAGTAATGCACATTAGAAAAAATAATCCCAAATTATACATATCAAATGTTGGGGTGTAAATTAGCTGTTACCACTGAAGAAAGAGGTCTTGGAGTCATTATAGATAGTTCTCTGAAAATATCTACAGTACTACAGCAGCTGATGCTAATCTCTACATTGGTTGTTGCTTTTCAGTCACCAAGTTCATTAGATTATCATCAAAATGTCTGCCCTACTTAGTCGTATGTCATCCTACATATTACTAGTGCAGTTGCTATTAAATAATCAGGTGCCATTAAGATACAATGTGAATTCTGGATTGCAGTCATCACCTCCTATTAATGCAGTATGTCATGAGAAATAGCTCACTCATTTTTGAGTGTGTAGTGCTTCATATATTATGTTGATTCAACAATCATCAGTCTTATTTGCTTTAACGATACTGCAATATTAATTGTGTGAGAACACAATGCTGAGAACAGTTTTTAAAATTATTTTAAATGAATAACATTATGATGTTAATTTTGTTGGTGAGCAGATCTCAAGTGTGAAGAATCATAGAATCATAGGGATGGAAGGGACCTTACGAGGTCATCTAGTCCAACCCCCTGCTAAAAAGCAGGACCACTCCCACTAAATCACTCCAGCCAGGGTTTTGTCTAAGCGGGCCTTAAAAATCTCCAAAGATGGAGATTCTACCACCTCCCTAGATAGCCCATTCCAATGCCTCACCACCCTCCTAGTGAGAAAGTTTTTCCTAATATTCAACCTTGACCTCCCCAGCTGTAATTTGAAACCATTACTTCTTGTTCTGTCCTCTGTTACCACTGAGAACAGCCTAGCTCCCTCCTCTTTGGAGCACCCCTTCAAGTAGTTGAAGGTTGCTATCAAGTCTCCCCTCAGTCTTCTCTTCTGTAGACTAAATAAGCCTAGTTCCGTCAGTCTCTCCTCATAAATCATGTGCTCCACCCCATAATAATTTTTGCTGCCCTCCACTGGACTCTTTCTAATTTGTCCACATCCTTTCTGTAGTGGGGAGCCCAAAACTAGACATAGTATTGCAGATGGGGCCTGAACGTGTCGAATAGAGGGGAATTATCACATCCCTCGATCTGCTGGCAATACTCCTACTGATGCAGCCTAATATGCCATTGGCCTTTTTGGCAACAAGGGCACACTGTTGGCTCATATTCATCTTCCCGTCCACCATAACTCCCAGGTCCTTTTCTACAGCGCTGCTACTTAGCTGATCGGTCCCCAGCCTGTAGCAGTGCATGGGATTTTTCCATCCTAAGTGCAGGACTTTGCACTTGTCTTTGTTGAACCTCAGGTTTTTTTCGGCCTAGAGTTCCAATTTGTCCAAGTCTCCCTGAATCCTGTCCCTGCCCTCCAGAGTATCTATCATTCCCCCCAGCTTAGTGTCATCCACGAACTTACTAAGCACGCAGTCTATCCCATCATCAAGATCATTAATGAAGATATTGAGTAGAACCAGCCGCAGGAGCAACTCCTGGGGCACTCCACTCATTACCGGTTGCCAACTAGACATTGAGCCATTGATTCCTACCTGCTGAGCCCGTCGATCTAGCCAGTTTTCTATCCATCTCATGGTCGCTGCTGCCCAGGTTGCCATTTACTTTTACTTCCCCAATCAATTCTTCTCTGTTTGTGAACCATAGGTCTAGAGGTGCAAGGCCCCTAGTTGGTTCCTCCAGCATTTGTACTAGGAAGCTATCCTCAATATTCTCCAAAAACTTCCTGGTTTGCTTGCTATATTACCTTCCCAGCAGATGTCAGGATAACTGACGTCACCCATAAGAACTAGGGCCTGCGATCTGGAAATTTCTGTTTGTTGTCCATAGAACGCCTCATCCACCTCCTCCTTTTGGTCTGGCGGTCTGTAGCAGACACCCACCACAACATCCCCCTTGTTGCATTCTCCCCTAAACTTAACCCACAGACTTTCAACCAGCTTGTTTCCATTTTCGTAGTGGAGGTCCGAGCAGTCATACAGCTATTTTACATATAGTGCTACTCCTCTCCCCCTTCTTCACTGCCTGTTCTTCCTGAAAAATTTATATCCATCCATGGCAATGTTCCAGTCATGCAGAGGAGGCTCGGTTCATTTTCAATAGTCAGGAGATCTCACAGGAAAAATTCGGTGTTCGTGGGAGAGGAGTTTAAAAACGGGAGGGGTGGTACGCTCAAAAATTAAACGAGCGGAGAAAGGGCCCCCCAAAGACCCCTAGCTGATCAGACCAGGTGACAAAGAAGTAACCTTTCTGATGTCTGACTCAAAAATGTCTGGTTTTAAAGGCAAACTCAGGCAGCTTCCCGCCAGTAACTCTGATTGGCTCCCTCTGCTACAGGGGAGGAGAGAGGGCAGGGAAAACTGCAGGTAAGCACAGGACATGTCTGGGCAAATTTCTGAGCCACAGGTATGACTCATGTTCTTAAGCTTAACAGGCCATTTAAATCTTGCACTCCTGGGCATTGTCCACCCTACACCGAGCCAGGGTCTAAGCCAAGGAGTTAAAGGCCGCCTCCCTGGGCTGGGCAATGGCCCCAACTAGTTTGTAAAAGCCATCCCTATGAGCAGGGGCAATGGCTTCAGTTAGCTTAGTAACCCGGGAGGGGTGGCCACACAAAACAACAAAACAAAGGGAAAAATAAATGCAGCAGGGGGACAGCTGCAACAGACAGTGTCCTCCTTCCCCACTCGCCTGAGGTATTGTGACTTTATTAGGAAATAAAAAACAATTATTTGATTCCCCCCCAGTTCCAACTACCCTCTCTTTTATCCCTGCTGTTACAGCCCCAGCACCCCTCAAGTTCCATCCCTTCCCCCAGGTCTCCCTCAGTTTCACTTACCTGTGGGCTTTGGTCACCTTCAGGACAAGATGGGAGTAATAGGTGTGGCTATAAGATAAAATCCTGAATATCAGGACCATCCCTAAAAAATTGGGACATTTCATCACTTGAATTGAAGGACAGGTCCATATCCCATATGCTATGAATTCTCTAAGGAAGTTGTAGGAAGAGTTCTGAATCTTGAAGGCAGAACTCATCTCAGAGCTATCTAGTTTGCAAGGGAATGTTCCTGCTACTACACTCCTTGGCTATTTCTACACTTAGGGATTTAGGTCGACTTTACTAAGTCGACTTTAAGTCAACCTTATTAAGTCGACTTAGAGAGTCCACACAGGACTCTTAAGTTGACTTAATCTTGGCCTTACTAGGTCAACTTAGAGAGTCCCGGTCTGCGGTCCCGGCCAGAAGGAAGCGGGTGGCTCCCCTCTGCCTGGGACTCCCGCAGGTCCCAGCAAGAAGGAAGCGAAGGCTTCCCTTTTTATTGGGACCCCAGCGGTCCTGGCCAGAACGGAGTCCTGCAGCTCCATTCAGGCTGGTACCACGCTCCAGCTGTTGGGGAGGCCCAGGGCCTCCCCACCAGCTTAAGCACCATGCCATCAATTGCTGGCCAGCTTGAGCACCGTGCCATCAATTGCTGTTGGGGGAGGCCTGGCCTGGCGCTCTAGCTGGCGGGGAAGCCCCCGGGCCTCCCCAAAGAGCTGGAGTGCCAGCAATTGCCAGCCTGGTGCTCCAGCTGGTGGGGAGACCCCAGGGGCTGCCCGGCAGCTAGAGCATGGGTCTCAGGCAGAAAGGAGCCCTGCGCTCCCTTCTGGCTGGGACTGCTCAGGTCCCGGCTACAAGGGAGCGCGGGGCTCCCTTCTCCCCAGAACCACTCAGGTCCCAGCTAGGAGGAAGCCCCGTGCTCCCTTCTCCCCGGGACCTGAGCAGTCCCAGGGAGAAGGGAGCTGGGACAAGCTGCTAGTGGCTTCCTGGGGAGAAGAGACCAGGGGGTCCCTTTTCCCCCTGCCCTAAGTCGACTTAGCGTCCACACTGCTTAAGTCAACTTTAGAAGTTGACTTAAGCATTCAAGTTGACTTTAAACTAGGTTTAAAAAAGTCAACTATAAATTTCCTTAAGTCGACTTAAGGATATGGCAGTGTGGAGGCAGAGTAAATTAAGCCTGCTTAAATCATCTTAATTTACTAGTGTAGACACACCCCTTGAGTGAGAGTGAGTCTGTACTAATGGTAGCAAAGTTTTTCTCCTTTGAAGTATGTGTTGCTGGTGAGCTGAAATTCAAGAACCTGCAAGTGAACAAGCATGAAAATCTAAAATCACACATTAGGTAGTGGTCAGCACAATTTTCATTTGAAGTAAGGGAACCCTTGCAATGGGTGCTGAGAAGAGACAAAAATTATAGCACTATATCCCTTTCACATCATGCAACTGGTGGGTGGTTGTATAGCAGTAGCAGAACGGCTAGGACCTGGCTGGGGATTATTTGAAAATGATTTAGGAAAAGATGAAACCTGCACTATATAATTGATTGCTGCCTGTTCTTAGATATTTTAAGTGAATAAAGCTGTGGACTAAATTAAACCATATCCATTACCTTCTATCTTTCTTTTGGCATGGCTGGACAATGACTGACTTTGCCATTCCTGACAAGTTGCATAGGGGTAGCCATATTAGTCTAGTTCAGCAAAACAAACAAGGAGTCCTGTGGTGTTTTCAAAACCTAACACGTTTATTATTGCATGAACTTCCATGGGTGTAATTTCACTTCATCAGATGCATGAAATGGAAACTATAGCATGTCAGTAAATACATGCATACAGAGCAGGATAAATCACAAAGTCAGTTCAGTCTTTTTCAGCAAACCAAACAAGTTGTTTTGATTCAAACAGTGTGGAACAACACAGAGAATGTTAAAAGAGAGGAAAATAATCTTTGATAATGAGTGAGCCATCTCAAAACCCTATTCAGACCTAATCTAATTGTGTCAAATTTGCATATGAATTCCAGCTCTGCAGTTCTATGTCTGGTCTCTTGAAGCACTCTAATCACCATGTCTTTTACAGAATATGCAAGGAGGTTGAAGTGTTCCTCTATTTTTTTAATGTTATCATTCTTGATCAACAACCAAGAAATTGAACCAATAAAGATTTATCTCACCCACCTTGTTTTTCTAGCATCTTCAGACCAACATGGTTACAACAGCACTGCAAACAAGAAGTGACTCTACCATTTTTAAATTTGCACAGAGTCATTTATCATTTATGGTGATTATTAAATAGTGATGCAGAATATATATCCGTATTAACCAAACATCCAGCGCAAACAGGTCCAGAAAGGAATGATCTCTCCTGTGACAGCTAGATGGCACTGCAACCTATACATTCCCATTCTCTTGATTATTTAAATTTTTGATTATCCTATCTGTCTCTGGCCCTAATTAGACCAGTTGAATGGAGTTTAATTCTAGTTGTTTTCTGAAGTTCTTTCATTAAGTTTTTGTGTGTTCTAATTTTTGCTATATAATATTTCCAGCCCAGGTAAATGTACAGGTAAACGTAGGGATAAAATCTTTTGCTAGTGTCAATGTATTCCATTTTCAGCAAGGGGTTTGTCTCTACAAGAAAATATATTTTTGGTGGGATGCGGAGTTATCAATGCAAGCAAAATCAATGTTAAGGTTTAAAACAGTTAAAATCTGTCTATATTATGGGTCAGCACCAAGTAAACTACATAAGAACATAAGAATGGCCTTACTGGGTCAGAACAATGGCCCATTTAGTACCCTGTCTTGTGACAGTGGTCAATGTCAGGTGCTTAAAAGTGAATTAACAATAGGTAGTCACCAAGCGATCCATCGCCTGTTGCCCATTCCCAGATTTTGGCAGAGGCTATGGACACTTCAGAGCATTGTTTTGCTTCTCTGCCCACCCTGGATGGTCATTGATGGACCAAATCTCCATGAACTTTTTAAATTATTTTTTGAACCCTGTTATAGTCTAGCCCTTCAAAACAAAATGTGGCAAAATGATCTACAAGTTGACTGTATGTTGTGTGAAAAAAAATATTTATTTTTATTTGCTTTAAACCTTCTGCCTATTGATATCATTTGGTGGCCCCTAATTTTTGTGTCATAAGAAGAAATAAATAACACTTCCTTATTTTTTTTCTCTACACCAATCATGATTTTATAAACCTCTATCATATCCCTTCATAGTCATCTATTTTCCCACTGAAAAGTCTCGGTCTTATTTATATCTCCTCATATGGAAGCTAGTCCATACCTCTAATATTTTTGTTGCCCTTATATAGAATTAATGTGGCATTTTCTGTTTTATTACCTGTCCCTTTCCTAAGAGCCTGATCTTGCAAACAGTTCTGTATTGGCTGACCCTATTGACATCTTTCGCCACAGGAAGCCATCTGCATCTAGCAGCTTGTAGGTTACCTTTACTTGGGGGGGGGGGGCGGAAGGGGAAAAGGGGGAGCATTGGTGATGAGAGCCAAGAAGTTTTTTGCTAATTTTTGTGAAAACATTTCTCACTTTTATTTTTCTTTTGTTTCCATTACATTGTTGGTACATTTGGGAACATAAATTATTTAGGTGGGAGTTTCTTCCTCTCTATCATTGTTTTTCATTAGCTAGCCATTTGATTTCGGACATCAGAGTGAGAATTCCTACTCTACATATTATGTTTGCTGTCTTGAGTGTGAAAGGATGGAAGATGGATCCACATGAGAATATGAGGAACTGGTGAACCAGTTGAGGAGAAAATGAGCTGAGTTAGAGGGACAGAAGATTCCCTTGAGAATGACACTTCATGAGGAACATAATCCTAAGTGATGGATGCAGATTAACTATGATGCCAACTCTCGTATCTGTAAGCTCTTTTGTACTTAAATATTTTTATACTTTGAAATTAAAAATCCCTATCATTTCTAGTTTATTTTTCATTCACTGTAAGAGGAGGGAGAACACATGCCTTTCTGTAGAAACTGAGAGCCAGTCTTAAAAGGGAAATGGATAGGGGAAGTAAGATGTAACACTCCTGCCCACACACACACATATACCAGAAACAGAAGTCTGATTTATTTTAGGAAGAAAACAAACACCTTTGTTACTTTTCCCCTTCCCCCCAGCTCTGTAGTAGATCCTCCTACCAAGGACTGGCTCCAGCAACCTCCTTTATTTTCTCTCATCATTTTGATAAAGAGAAGCATGAAACTGAAATGATTCTTGCCAATTTCACCACTGCCCACAGGGTTCTCATTTACAGCAGTAAGATTGATGACACTCTGCTGCTGTTTAGGAGCAATAGCAGAAGCATTGGAGTGGTTGGTCTACTGACTCAGTAAGACAATACTGCCCTGATTCACACTTGGCTTGTTTTTCTAAATACCACCTCTGCAATCAGAAATTCAGAAGAAACTTAAAAATTCTGTAGAAACTGTATATCTTTCAGAGAAAGTTTCCTCTCACTCTTGGCAAATGGACAACTGTCCCGTTTTGTTGTTTTGTTTCATTTTCAGACATGCACCAAATTACATAATATTCCACAGCAACTGGAGATAGATAACATCATGTAAATATAGCCTGACATAGTATACAAGACACAAAGAACTACAAAGCAGATCACAGATGAACCAAAAAGATATATCATAAAGGAGAGAGACAAGACAGGATGTCTGGGATCTTTTCAGATTCCTTTGTGTGTCAAACCTAAGTATCTGTTTCAGTGACTCCTTGCTACGTGGTTTTGAGATGTTCTCTCCCTTCCCCACAAATTAGAAAAAGAGAGTGACGCTTCAATGATATTTCCTATCCTTGATGGATATATTTTCTCTCAACATAGGTATAGACATATGGTGCATTTTTAGATAAGGTCCCTGGCTGGGCAAATAACTTGCTCCACTGGCCAAGTAGCAGAAGTGAGGAAAAGGGGAGTGCTGCATTAGGAATGAACAGTATTTAGGTGGAAGTAGGTGTCATGTTTTGTGGATCACCCAGACCAGATCTCTCACTACACTCCTTATAATTTTGGGTACTTTTGCTATGCTATGTGACTATACCTCAGAGCTTTGACACCAGCAGAGAACCTACAAGCATAAAGTTCTCTCCCTAACTTCCACTAGCTTTGTTATTCCTTGAAAAGTGGCTTCAACAACCCTTCAAGTCCCGAGTCTTCCCAAATCTGTGTATGCCAATTTCTTAACAATCAAACATCCAGTCTTTTCCCTTCTTGTTTGCTACTCTCAAAAGAAAGAAACCTGACCCCAGCTATCAATTCACTTTATCAGACACAGTTTGCGTAACACACAGAGCCTTGCTTGGGGTATAACTAACAAAGCTTAATAGAAAAAATGCAGAAAAATTATAAGATGAAGAAAACACATACAAGTTACAAAGAAAATAAATGTAAATACACAAATTCAGGCTTTACTCTTAAATTCCCTTTTCTCATATAAGTTACCTATTTTCTCTGAACAGTTCCCCAGTATGCTCTCTGTTATAGAGGTAATCCAGCATTTTAAAGGCAGAATATTGCCTACATTCTGTCCTTCAGTTTCTAGATATCCTTGTCTTCAAACCCCTTCTCTTATAAGGATTTTCAGTTCCCTTCTCAATCCTCTATCCAACCTTCCTCAGAACATAGTGATTCAAAGTCCCTCTTCTCTTAGTTTTTCAAGCTTGAGTTTTTTTTCTTTTCAGTTTCAAGTTGTTTCAACATTTTCCCATTAAATCCAATGGTCTGCTGTGGTCTTTTCCTGGCTGGGCAATGGATGGATATTTGAAGTGTTAACAACTGTCTTAGGGGGAGCCCCTAGGTATTGTGAGATGTATTTGGAATTGCAGGGCAAATTGCGTTGTATGCATATATAGATTTATAACTACAGTCCGTGTACATATCTTAATATGACCATTACATACCAAACATGACAAGCTTTTTAATTGACCTTATTTGCTTTATTTTATACACAACAACACTGTGTACCACCAGTGGATTGTATTGCTTATTCTTTCTCCCTTCAAAGTGTTTGAACTGTCACAACAGAGAAAAGGCATTAGGCTCTGTGGGCAGGGATGGGGAAAGAAGTAAGGGAGGGACACAACAGCTAGAAGAGTGGAATCCAAGAGTGAAGTGGAGACACAAAGTAACAGACTAGAAGTTTGGATCATGAGAGAGGCAAAATAAAGAAGCTGACAGATGGGAAGCCCAGCTAGGTTTGTTTTTTGTTGTTGTTTTGTTTGTTTGTTTGTTTGTTTTTGCCCAACCCATCAATCTTGTTGCTTTAAGCAGATTTTTGGCTCACGTTTGTTATAACCTCTGCATAAAACCTTCCCCAAAAGAACAATTGCCACAAAACCTAATTGTCTATATTAACAACATAAAGGCTGTAAAATAAAAGAACCAAGAGTTAGAAAATGCCATTATTAAGGTGGCTTAGGGAGATGTTATTCTCTCCTTTTAGGGAAATAAAGGTTGAAAATTCACAGAATTATTAAGAGGTAGTAGAAGTGGTACTTGAAATCATGACTTCCCTTCCACTAAGCCAAAGGACATTTTGTTGGGAAGGATCCTCAATAGCAAGTTTGTCTGTAGTCTAAGAGGTCAGAGGGACTAAGAAGAATAGTTCACACAGATGGAGTGGTCAAAGATTTTAGTAGCAAATCTCTAACAGTCCCTACTTCCCTATTTAGCACATATAAACAACATTCTTCTATGGCTTATATCTTGATGAATTCTGAATGGATTTTTATGGGGATATCTAAAGATTCTTTTTGATCCCAGACTTATATGCCTGCCAAATTTCAAAGTTCTTCTCCAAACACCTGAGGTGCTAAACACAAGAGTTGCTCAAAGGAATGGAAATGTTTAAACTACCAATTCCCCCCTGTTGTTCTAAAAAATTACAAGTTTTATCTAGTTAGTTAGTTAGTTAGTTAGTTAGTTAGTTAGTTAGTTAGTTTAAATAAATACATAAATTGAAGACAGAGATTAAACCTGAAAAAATTCAGTTTAGGGATTGGTTAGGGATTGGCAATATTATAAGCAATTGAACACATGGATAAAATGGGAAGTGTAAGGTAGTCAAAATAATAGTTGTTACTAGCATGCAAAGGAGCAGAAGTATAGGTCATTACTTTTCTCACTTAAAGTAAGGAAACAGTTCAATTGGCTACCTACGGCTTCACGCTTTTGAATTTGTAGGAACTGGACAAGCTTGTTAGTTACAATGTTGCAACATTTGCATTCTAACATGTTGTTCCATTAGCTCAGGGGTCGTCAACCCCTGATGTGTGTCAAAGATGGCATGTGTGCCTATTCACAGCAGCATTCAGGGCTCCTAGTCCTGTGGTGCTGCGGCTGCTCCCCCCCGCTGGCCCTGCCCCCCTCGGGGTCTGGGGCCACAAAAGTGACACGTGTGCCACAGTTCCTGTCCCCTGGTGGCCCTGCCTCTGGCACCTGTTGAAGGTTGTTGGGAGGCGTGGCTGACACGGGAGCTGGCAAAGGTTGCCAACCCCTTCATTAGGGAGTCATAATACAATGCACCCAAACTTTATTACGTTATCATGAGATAAACCTCATTTCCTGACAATGCTGTTTAATACTGTATGATAGTATTCCACAGGCACCAAACTCATTTACATCCTTCAAAATAAACTTTCAGCATGCAGAATCTCTCCAAATTTCTGTAAATATCATGACGATTCTATGACCTAACAATAATATTTCTAGGTACAATATTGTCAGTGAAAATACAGCTTAGCCACATTATACATTTCTTCAAAGAACTGTGCAGACAGCTATCTAAGGCTACAGTGGCAATTTAACATTATTTTCTGGATGTAATCAGAGTAGTCATCTTACTAATTTAATTTTAATAGAAGATTTTGATTTAATATTCCCTAATCACATTTCTCAGCATAACTCTTAGAAGTATTATCTATATTTATGTCACAAAAAAGGCAAGTACATGTCCCAAACTAAAACTGTCATCTAGAGACTGAGTGAAGCATATATAATGCAAATTTATACAGGAAGAATCATGTAACTAATACATTTATTCTCCCTTCAAAACGGCATCCTCTTCTTTTCTAATGAATTTCACAAGGGAATTCTATTTATAGAACATTGAACTACTTCCCATACTAAAAACAGTATGCTATTTCTCTAGCCACTATGACAACACATTGCCAACCGCACTATGTCTTGAAGTATGTCCTATGATGTTATCTAGAGTGTTTTAAATAATTTTAATCTACATCAAAACTACCATCTTTTGCCTGCTCTTTGTCCCCCAATTTCTTTTATTAATGCTATGGAGATAATTGCTCAAAAGTATAGATAAAAAGATGCCAAATAATCTCTGTTATGTCAGAAAAAACATGCTATCAAATAAATCCTTGATGGTCATATTTTAAAATGAAGAATCAGTTTCTTAACTAATTGAGCTTTAAAGATAAATCCTGTTCCTTTTACACACAAGTAATCACACTGATGTCAAAGGAACTACTTGTAAGAGTAAGGTGAACAGGATATTCCTCTACAGGACCCACTAGGGCTGCCACATAGGTTTACAAATTAGTCTTTCAAAAAGCCTCAGCTGAGCATTATTTTAATTGATTAAAAATTTCATTAGTACAAAAAAGCAGCATTTAATTGGATCCTAATTATCTGCAACTATATTTTGTAACTAAATAAAAAATCACCCATCTTTGCCAGATATACTGCTATGCATATATGTACTTCAACTGTTAATTGATTGTTTGTCTGCCATTTAACTATCTTCTTCCCTTTAAGCAATATGCACAGAATTCTTTAAGGGGGAAATAACTTAGGCTATATCTACACTTAGAAAGTTAGGTCGACTTCCTTAAATCGACTTTAAGTCAAACTTATTAAGTTGACTTAGAGAGTCTACACTAGACTCTAAGTTGACTGGGTAGGTCGAGGGAGATCAGAAGCTCTAAAGGAGCCTCGGCTCCCCAGGCTATGGGAGACACGGCTCCGTTGGGGAGAACCAGCTGCACAGGGCTGGCTCTCGCCAAGACTGGGAAGCCACTCACAGCTCATCTCGGGGACAGCCAGCCGTGCAGGGCTGGCTCTCCCCGGGACGAGCCACTCGCAGCTTCCCGGTCTCAGGGAAAGCCAGCCCCGCACGGATGGCTCTGCTTGGGACAAGCCACTCATGGCTTCCTGGGAGAAGGGAGCCACCGGGGGTCCCCACCAGGGCTCCAACCTGGAGGGAATCCCTCATTGGGGCTCCAGCCCCAGTGGGGTATTCTCTTCCGCTGGAGCCCCGGCTGGGGAGCTCTTCTCCCTGGGACCGTGGCTTGCCCTCCAAAAAGGAGCTGCGGTTCCTCTTGCTGGGAATCCATGAGTCTGGAGAGAAGGGAGCAAGAGCTTCCCCTGGGACAAGGGAGCCATGCGGGGCTCCTTTGACCCCCTTCCCTACATTGACTTATGCAATAAGTTGACTTAGGGTGTCCACACTGGGTTAAGTCTACTTAACAAGTCAACTTTAGCCTTAAAGTCGACCTAAAACTAGGTGTAATTAAGTCAACTTAAGCTTTCCTTTAGTCAACTTAAGAAACAGCTGAAGTCCACTTAAGGAAAGCCCAGTGTGGATGGGGAGTAAGTTAGGTCAACTTAAACCTCCTGAAGTCGACCTAACTTGTAAGTGTAGACGCACCCTTAGTGACCTCCAAACTGGACTATGTACTTGAAAACCATAATCCATCATTAATGTAGATTTGTAATATACACATTTGCTTAGTAAGAAGACTCCAGAAAATAACACAGTACAAATGCAATGGCATACAAATAGGACAAAGTTAAATCTTAAGCCATCTGAAATTGTTTTAATATATTTTGGAAGCCATAGTGCAACTTGAATAGTAAGGTAGAGTTCAGGCTTTTCTCTACAAAATAAATAAATGTTATCTGCATTTTTTTCTTTCCCTAAGACAGAAAAGCAAAACTCTATAGGCCATATTCTGCCACCCTTACTCATATTGAGTAGCATCTTCTACCACAAGAAGGCTTATTGACTTTACTGGGACAAATTGCTTGAGTAAGTGCTCACCAACTTGAGTTAAGTTCACAGTCTGGCCTTAATGAGCCATGTTCATATAAATGAATACTACCAGGATTATTCTTCCCTTTTATTCCTTCCTTCTTTGTCTCTTCACATTCTTCTCTCTTCAATGCAAATTTTATCACTCTATTACACAGCAAATAAAAATAGATTATGGCCATATCAGTTGTACAAGTATCTTTGAATGTAATTTTATAGATTAGATTGTAAATTCTTTGGGGCATGGCCTGTCTTTTTACTTTGCATTAGTATAACATCTAGTACAATGGTGGACTTAATAGTGTCTTATGTGCTATGGCAACACAATAAAAAAAGAACAAATATCCTTTGCATATTTTATACAAATACTAATATCATGTTTAGTACCTGAAGCAATGTACTTTCTCTGTGAAAACTCATCACAGGTTACTTTTAAAACTGAGATTTTGGGTTGAGCCAAACTTCTCAAAATTTTGAGTTATTCAGTTTTCAGATCCACTTATTCTGTCTTGGACATCTCTGTTATAAAAATGGCTACAGTAACTTATTTTTTAGTTTTTTGTTTAAACTATTACAGAAATATGGAACAAAATGTTTACTTAAAATATTCAAGTATTTCCTCTTAATGCCTAATTTATAAATGTAATTAAAAATGAATGATTGCATTAATTATTATTGATACAATTAATTAATCATTTTGTGACATTAGGCTCCCCACTGACAGTGTCAGAGATATAGCACCACTTTAAAGGCAGCTGGTCACCTACAGCAAAAGGCTTAGGAATGCCAACTGCAGTTTTAAATTATGAATCAAGTTCTACTCTCAGTTCTACCCATGCAACATGACTTAAATTAAATAATCACTTTGTGTATTAGATTTAGATATATCTCCACTTGCAACAATAGTGTAAAAAAAACCAAGAACAAAAAAAAAACCAAACAAACATAGTCCAAGGCAAAATTCTTCCTTTAATTGTGCATGTTACTTTTGTTTTTTGCTGTATCCTCAATAACTTTATTATTAATCTTTTACGGCATTTAATTGCTAATCTTCACTGCCACAATCATTTAGCAAATTCTACGTAAGGGCAAGTGCACTTATGCAATTTCAGTGTTAGGATCATTCTCTCATTCTCAGTGGATCACTAATCATGCTCAGTGGCAGAGAAAGATCCCATATTTCAGAGCAAAAATTATGTGTATAAGTGAGTGTGCAAGATTAAACTAAGAGTATTTTAGAACAGCTATTTGCTAGGGAAAAATGCATTATACATCAAGTTTAATCAATTTTTATCCAGATATTTGATTTTTGATCCTATGATATCTCCCTATCAAGTATGGGCCGGGGGGTGGGGGAATTGGAATATACTTTTATTCATACATTTAACTAACTAATATTTGCTCATAATCTTTAGAAATGCGTTAGTCTGTCTAACATACATCTGTTTTTATTTTTCAAATACAAGACAAAAACAAACACAGTTTTGCTTTTTAGGGGATAACTGACATGCGTTATCAGGTATGATACTCTGAAATTAAAAACATTGTAAAGATTACCCTTTGAAATTCCTGAAAGTCACATAATATATAGGCTTTTGGAGAGTTTGTTTTATATTTTAGGATGGATAAATCGGTTCTGTTCTAATGAACTAAGAACTAAACTGAACCTTTGCCAAATCCTCAAATGCATCCTTACAAGCAAGTGATACAACCACAGCACCTCTTTTGTTACCACATTATCTTGCAAATCAAATTTGATCCAAAACAGAAAGTTCAAAGAAGCCAGTACTTGTCCAATGTCACAAACTGCATGGTGTGAGGAAACACTAGATTCTTTGAGGGGTCCAACATTCAAATGAGGTATAGAAGTTCTTGGTGCCTCCTGAATGTGTTTGCGTGTATCAGTGAATCTAGATAAATTCCAGCTTGGATAATCACATGTAACCTTCCTAAGTAGTCCTGTCTCTGTGGTATTTTTAGCACTAATATCCAGTAACATAATCTCTGTGATATTTCTGTGCTTCCCAAATTAATAAAGAATACAGTCAACTTCAGTGGTACAACTGTATCACTCTTGAATATATTTTGGTTTTTGAAGGTTGCAGGTATTGTAATTGTTAGTAGGCTAAGGGCCAAAGGCTATGTCTACACTGGCATGTTAGTTCGAATTAAGGAAGCTTAATTCGAACTAACTTAAGCCATGGCTACATTAAACTTTTATTAGTTTGAATTAAGGGCTTCCTTAATTCAAACTAATAAATTTGAATATGCTATTTGAACTAAGGGTTAATTCGAACTAGTTAGTTCGAATTAACCAATGTGTCCATGTAAGTTCGAACTAACCGGCCCATTGAACTCAAAGCAATTCTTTAATTTGAACTAAGCAAGTGAATGGCACTTGCTTAGTTCGAACTAAATTTTGCTAGTTCGAATTAAGTTAATTCGAACTAACTAAAATTAGTTCGAATTAGTTAGTTCGAATTAACTAATTCGAACTAACTTTAGTAAGTGTAGACGGTTTTAGGTCGACTTAACAAATTGACTTAGCCGTTAAGTCGACCTAAACCATGGTAGTTATTAAGTTGACTTAAGGAAGCCCTTAAGTCGACTTAATGAAAGCCAGGTATGGACATGAGGTTCTTTAGGTCGACTTAAGCATCCTTAAGTCGACCTAACTTTCAAATATAGACATACCCTATAATCTATATTTATGTGATCCTCTTTTCTGCTCAGAGGCCTGGACTAGGTGATCATTGGAGGTCTCTTTCAGCCTTATATTTCTATGGCTTTACAATTTAGTCCCAAACGAAGTAAGATAGAGTATCAAGTTATTAGACACATTAGTGTGTGACCAAAAGATAAATTAGGACTTTTTGTAAGGAGTAATTACATAATGATTCAAGACAGTGAAATATTTAAACACTTTTGAAATATCTTAAACTTTTTTGGTTTAATTGAGATAACATTAAAATTAATTGTGACAAGGTAATAGCCTTTTTCTGCTACACAAATGCTGAGGAAAAGGAAGCACATTTATTCTCAAAACAGAAGACATTAGTCTTTTAATATGCAAATTTTCTGCATTGAAATTACGTAGTTAGTAATACTGTTAACATTGATTTGCTATGCATTATGATGAACTGATATGTTGATATGAGATTTTATGGGAGAAAATCCCACTTTGCCAGATATCAAGTGTCTGACGAAATGGGATTTGCTCCCTTGAAATCTCATGCAATAAATAAATGTGTTAGTCTTTAGGAGTGCCACAGGATTCCTTGTTTGTTTTGTTTTACAGTTAGTAATATTTACAATTTTATATATAATAATACATCATAATGGTGAGTGTGCCACTAAGGCCCAGAAATAAATAGCATTTGAGAGATATACCGCAATCAAATGTTACATTTCTGGGTATAGGCATGTTATTAGGAGCAATATACAAGG
>ML685903.1:3903435-3927860 GCA_007922175.1 Pelusios castaneus
CTGGCCTAATGCTACTCTTTGTTTGTCTAAATTTATTGCGCAGAATGAAAAGTGTGCCTTGTCCTGTTGCAGTGATTTCTCTCTTAGCTGAAAAGTAATGGCTAGTTGGGGGGAGAGGGGGTGAAATACCAGTGTCAGCTTGATAGTGATCCACAATAAATGACAAGACTAAAACCACAATAATTTACAACACACTGCATGTTATGCACTGCATGTTATGTGTTTACTGGCTATGATAAAACTAAAAAATCTTCCCAAAATAAATTTGAGAAGAAAAACATAATATCTCATACCCATCTTAAAACAGCAATCTTAAAAGCAGATTTAAAATTGCTAACATGATGTGCTATCTATTGTAAATCTGCTCCATTGATGTAAATTTTATCTGTAAAACCCAGAAAGCATGTGGTAAAAAACAGCATTGCCAGATTTTATGAGGTTCCCATAGAATTTCAAAGTCTTGCAACAATTTATGGGGATCCAAGTTACTGACAGCCTACCATGCTGACAAGTGGAAAGCATACTGTTTCTAAAGTGTTCAATTCAGAGTTCCAGTTCATCAAGAGAAGAGTGGCATTAGACCAGTTGATCAAAGCTCCAGCCAAGATGGAATTATTGGTTACATTTTTCTTCTCAAATCTATTATTGGTTATATGTTTTGTTATATCCAGATCTGATATAAACCGTACATCATAAAATGCAGTGTAGTTAGTTTTCCCCAATATCATTCTAAAAATGAGGGTCTATGCATACAAGAAGAGCTAGTAAGCCACTGCTTTCAAAATTCTATGTCAGCATTATTTATGTGTTCCGCACCTCTTTATCAAAACAAACTAGGAGTCCTGCAGCTCCTTGTTTGTTTTGCTGAACAGGACTAACATGGCTACCCCTTTGGAACTTGCCACCTTTTTATGTGTACTCCACCTATGTACACCCAAAATACATATTCCTGTGTTCCAGAAATCCGTAAAATCCAAGAAAATTGAGAATTTGGATGCAACTAAAGAAGGAAAAGGCCAATTTCTTATAGTAAGTGGTACTGATGATAAATTAAAACCAAAGGGTACCATGCTAACAGATTATATTGCTTCAGCTAGATTTCCCGAAGCATACTTTTTAAAAATCCTTGCAGGTTATAGTATACAAAGTGAATAGAAAAAAATATATAGTTTAAAGCCCAGGTTATGATTTTACCAGCTCTAGTTATAAATGTGCCAACCTAGATTGAGGATGCAACACTTGAGAGGATGATAGAATTAGTAGAAGAATGAAAAGGAAAGAAAGCCAACAAGTATTGTGGGAGAGGCATGATTTATTTCTGGGCATTTATGAAAGTCAAATCAAAAGAGGTCAAAGGTAAATATTAGGAAAGCTCCCTGAGTACATAAAGTTTCAAGTGAAAGTGAAGAAAGCACAAGCTGTACTAACATCAATAGGGTGGAGGAGGGTCTTGTCAAGATGCATGGGAAGGCTCCCTCCCTGAGTGCACCCCTCTCAGGTGTTTGGCTCATTTTTCTACTTCTCTTTGAGGTGGGATCCCTCTCTCTGGTTACATCTTCCTAGTTGCCAGTCATGATATCTACGGCCACAGATGTTTTAATTGCCCAATTCATTTTAAGTGACCTCATACAACATGTATGAGTCACTAATACTTGACAATCTGCCCCATCTTCTTGGATACTCTGGGCTTGGACACTTGGACTACACTGAAATAAAAGACCCACAGCATTGTGTGACAAGTGGAGATACTCTTGGGATTTTCTCTGGGTGTTATGTGCTGTGCCTCAGTTTCCCCTTCTTTTCTGTTCATGCATTTCAGCAAGGTGACCCAGGTGTGTGATTATTACAGGGACCACTGGAGGGCAGATGGGCCTTTCCCTGTCACATGTAGGCAGATCTGGGGGTAGGACCTTCCCCCACACAAACCCTGCCCAACCAGTTCACACAGGTTTTGGCAGGTCAAGACCAAGGAAGAAGTGACCATATAGTCCAGGAAACCGACAAAGGACTGGGGAGGAAGTAAGAGAGATGTCTGGCCGTGGCTTGGAAGGAGAGGAGAGTGCCAAGGTGTGTGTCTACTGGAGTAGACCCTCAGAGAATGGCTCCATGCTCCTTTCAGTGGGTCATTGATGTAACCTATAGTTAACCTGCTAGCCAAGTCTATCTATGCTATGATCCTGAGAGGTAATAAACCCTTCTGATGGCCACAGTGACTGAGAATCCCTTTTAACTGGAAAATGGGGGGCTGTGTCTTTGGCCCATGGAGAAATTCCTTGGGACTCCTTTTGTGGAGTGGGTTCCATCAGAGGGGTACCAGATGGAGCAGTGCAAGAAGATACCATGACATCCTCTGAAAGGAGGGTCCAAACTATCAGATCATTTCTGTTCACTCCAGTTTGTTATTCTCCTTCCCTGAGACTTTCATTCTACTCAGCAGCACAGAAGCTTCCAGACTTGGGTGGGGGGAATGGGTGGGGAACCATTCTACTCTTTCCCAAAAAGTCTCATCAATGTACTTCTCTTAGTTCATCCATTACATTCTTGTCTCCAGAACTACTATTTGGTCTGTGAGGACTATAAACTCCTTCAGCCAAATGCACACATACAATACCTGTCCAAAAGGCAGGGAATTATTCATGCTTCATTTAATGCATGGCTAGGGAACTCCTTGTGTCCTGGTGAGCAGGGTAAGAAGGCAACTACATCTTTTCCTTTCCCTCAACATAAAGGATAGTTGCTCCTATTCCTTTTTCCTCTTTGTAAGTAAAAGGAATGCATGTGCAGGGTATGGGTAATTAACATAGTAATTGCCCAGTGGGCAAAGATCATCACTGACAATTTTGAGAGGGTCAAATGAGGTGATTGGCTTTTATATTCTCCCAAAGGAGGGTGGGTCATAAGAAACCCCTTGCAGGAGTCGGTGGGCATTTTTCCTCTAGAGATCTGAAACCACCAATCCTGCCCTTACTGCTATATGAGTATATTATGGGCTTTTTTTCAGATAGGTTTTTTTTTTTTTAAAGTAGAGAAGAGATTTTCCCCACCAGATAAGACCAGTCATATTAGATTTTACCTTCTCCTCTAGCAGCCTGGAGCTTTACTTGCTTAGTTGGGATATGAAAATGGAATAGTAATTAAAACAAAACAAAACAAAGAAACAAACCTACCACCTTTGTCACAACTTTGAAACAGTGTCCAATTCTGACAGTAAACGAGTAACCGTAAGTCTTATTACAGGAGCCAGCAGAAGCTAACATATACTCATCTTGGTCTGAAACCTTAAGTCTCAAGGGGTACACTGGAGGTTCTGTTAAGTCGACTTAACCAAGGTAGACTTTAAGTCGACTTAAAGTTGATGTTATTAAGTTGACTTAGAGACTTCACAGCCCTACGTCCACACTGGCAGGCGCTAGGTCAATGGACGAGTGGCCAGGAGGAATGTGAGAGGGTCTAGAAGCCAATTAGGTTGACTTAAGGGCTACTCCCCATCTACACTGCCTTAAGTCGACTTAATAAGGTTGACTTAAGCCTTATGTCAACCTTAAGAGGTGGTAGGACAACAGAGTCTTGTGTCACTTTTAAAGACTAACAGATTTATGTGGTGTTATTAACTCAACTTAAGGAAGTACTGAAGTACTCAAAGCTTTTTTTACTTCAGTCTTCACAGGGAGGACCAGCTCCCAGACTACTATACGGGGTAACGCGGAATGGAGAGAAGAGCGGCCCTCGGTGATGGGAAGTCAGGTTAGGGACTACTTAAAGAAATTGGATGTGCACAAGTCCATGGGGCTGGATGAACTGCATCCGAGGGTGCTGAGGGAGTTGGCTGAAGTGATGGGAGAGCCACTGGCTATTATCTTTGAGAACCCGTGGCGAATGGGGGAGGTCCCGGAGGATTGGAAAAAGGCAAATATAGTACCTCTCTTCAAGAAAAGGAAAAAGGAGAATCCGAGGAACTACAGACCCATCAGCCTCACCGCAATCCCTGGGAAAATCATGGAGCAGGTCCTCAAAGAATCCATCCTGAAACACTTGGAGGAAAATAGAGTGATCAGGAGCAGTCAACATGGATTCACCAAGGACAAATCATGCCTGACCAACCTGATTTCCTTCTATGATGAGATAACTGGATTCATGGATGCATGAAGTGCCGTTGACATAGCATACCTCGACTTTAGCAAGGCTTTTGATATGGTTTCCCACAGCATTCTCGTCAGCAGGTTAAGGAAGTATGGTTTGGGCAAATGGACCGTAAGGTGGATCGAAAACTGGCTGGATCAACAGGCTCAGCGGGTAGGAATCAATGACTCAATGTCTAATTGGCAACCAGTAATGAGTGGAGTGCCCCAGGGGTTGGTCCTGGGGCCTGTTCTGTTCAACATCTTCATTAATGATCTTGATGATGGGATAGACTGCACGCTTAGTAAGTTCGCAGATGACACTAAGCTGGGGGGAATAGTAGATACTCTGGAGGGCAGGGACAGGATCCAGGGAGACTTGGACAAATTGGAACGCTGGGCCGAAAGAAACCTCATGAGGTTCAACAAAGACAAGTGCAAAGTCCTGCACTTAGGATGGAAAAATCCCATGCACTGCCTACAGGCTGGGGACCGGTCAGCTAAGTAGCAGCACTGTACAAAAGGACCTGGGGGTTATGGTGGATGGGAAGATGAATATGAGCCAACAGTGTGCCCTTGTTGCCAAAAAGGCCAATGGTATATTAGGCTGCATCAGTAGGAGTATTGCCAACAGATCGAGAGATGTGATAATTCCCCTCTATTTGACACTGATCAGGCCGCATCTGGAGTACTGTGTCCAGTTTTGGGCTCCCCACTACAGAAAGGATGTGGACAAATTAGAAAGAGTCCAGCGGAGGGCAACAAAAAAGATTAGAGGGCTGGGGCACATGACTTATGAGGAGAGACTGAAGTAATTAGGCTTATTTAATCTACAGAAGAGAAGACTGAGGGGAGATTTGATAGCAACCTTCAACTACTTGAAGGGGTGCTCCAAAGAGGAAGGAGCTAGGCTGTTCTCGATGGTAACAGAGGAGAAGGAGCAATGGTTGCAAATTACAGCTGGGGAGGTCGAGGTTGGATATTAGGAAAAACTTTCTCACTAGGAGGGTGGTGAAGGATTGGAATGGGTTACCTAGGGAGAATCTCCATCTTTGGAGATTTTTAATGCCTGGTTAGACAAAATCCTGGCTGGGGTGATTTAGTGGGAATGGTCCTGCTTTTTAGCAGGGGGTTGGACTAGATGACCTGATGAGGTCCCTTCCATCCCTATTATTCTATGACTCTAAGCACTTAAGTCGACTTAATAAACACCTCGTGTGGACATAGCCTGTTAACCATCCTTAAGTTGACCTAAGGCTGCAGTGTGGATGTACCGATGGAGACTGAATAACTCTTGTGGACATCCTCCTCCCTCTCATGAACAGAAAAAAAAGAAATCAGTGGAATTTAGAGATATTGGGGTAAGTTTGAATTTCAGCTCTCCTCTGTCTTGAAGGAATTTGATTATTTTACAACCTAGATCCTAATAACTTGTCTGCCACTTGAAAGGAGACAGTTTCACCACTCATCTAACTAGTCGGGGGTTAGAATAACAAAGTTGCAGTCTACTACATTAAGCCTGTTCCTATTACCTGGGTCTTGTGTCCTGCATGTCTTGATCACACTTTCTCACTCAGACCTATGTTACTATTTGTTTTACAGTCGCACCTAAAGGCAATGACAAATGACAAGAGACCATGTTGTGATAGGCAATGCGTAAACACAATGAAATATGATTTCTTCCCAAAACAAGTTTAGAATATACAGATTGTAACTCAGAAGCTTGTCTCTTTCACCAAGAGTAGTTGGTCCAATAAAATATATTATCTTATCTGCCTTGCCTTTAAAATCTAAAGGCAACACAGTTACAGTTAGGAAAGGAAAACAGAGGTGAGGTGACCCATGAAATATCCTGCTACCAGTGGTAGAGCTAGAAATAAAACTCATATATTTAGACTCCTAATCTAGTGTTCTAGCCAATGGGTCATTTTGATCTCTGAGTATAATTTTCCCTGTATAAACAAATTCCTTCCACTCCAACTCCCAAATTAACAAAAAAAAAAAAAAACAGTTGATTCCTGTCTATCATGACCAACACTTTCATGGATCTTCAACAAGGATGTTGGGAAAACATTGGTAAGAGGATATTTTAGGATACACACCAAACTTTATGTCTCATCTCATGTTAAGAAAATTGATGTGTTGAAAGATTCTTTAGGTCCTGCCCAGACTCTTGCTGCAGAAATGGAGCCCAGCTTTTTGCTCTTTTCAGCCCTAAAACTGAGTTTATAGCTATCCATATTTTCAAGACTGTCTTCAAAAAAAAAAAAGGATGGTTTAAAACTTACCCAATTAACAACAGATTTACAGAACTATTCCCCTCTTTCCTATGTTCTCAGTGAATTTAGTATCTGGAATCATCTAGGTTGCATCTACACTTACAAATTAAGTCGATTTAAGGAAGAGGCTTAAATCGACTTAAACTACTCCGCATCCACACTGGGCTTTTCTTAAGTCAATTTAAGCATTTCCTTAAATCGACTTAAGGAAAAGTTAAGTCAACTTAATAACGCCTCGATTTAGGTTGACTTAACGTTAAGTCAACCTTATTAGGTTGACTTAAACCAGTGTGGACTGGGATTAGCGCCTAAATCCACCTTATTAAGTCGATTTAAAGTGTTAAATCGACTTCATATGGTCGAAAAGGGGTTATGTCCACACTTGAAAAGTTAAGTTGACTTTTGGTAAGTCGATTTAATAAGGTTGACTTTAAGTCGACTTAAAGTCAACCTTATTAAGTCGACTTAATAAAGTCAACTTATCTTTTCAAATGCAGACATAGCTCTAGAGTTTATCTAAGTGTATTAAAATCCCCCCAACAACCCCCCCAAAAAAAATCTATGGGAGAATTTCAGAAAGGCTTGCTTCACTATTACAGCATTCCCACCATTACCATATCAGAAAAAGAATGCTTTACACACACTTTGCACTACAGTAAACAGTAAATAACTATCAAATGAGGGCAACAGTGAATGGGGCCGTTAGTATTGATGCAATAACTGGATCCAAAATTATTTCTGTTGATAAACTAAACCATGCCATCACTCCAGGAATATTGACTTCAGAATTTAGTGCAGCACTTTCATAATTGGCACTACTGTTTATTTCAGCAGGGCATGGCACCTCAATCATAGCAGTAGCCACGCTATTAAGATGTGTTATTTGATAGCACAATAGCATATCTACCGCTTAGTAGTTTATTCTACTGGTGGTTAGAATTGCTAGGATTTTTCTCAATATGTTTGGCACATCTCTCTGTCTTTGCAGTTAATATTCTTGTTATATGGTCACCACTTAAGCCTTTATGCAGATACTTTATGGGTCAGGAAAAGGGAAATGCTTTTCCAACTCTCAGGGTGAAGTGAGATATTAAATATTCCAATTTGAACACAAGCCAGAAAGTAAGATAAAGAAAATATGTTCAATTGGGGAAGAACTTTGAGTGCAGTCCCACAGCAGTTATTATATAGGACGCTTTTGATCTGTAACTAATAAATCACCCAGACATATTGACAGGATTATAAAAAAAATACTGGAGATCAGTTTTGGGTGTTCAGAGCTACTCAAAGCAAGGAGAATGCAAAATTCAGAGACATTCTTTTATGTAATTGGGTTTGACACATGGCAAATGAAATTTAATATATATAAATACATAGTAATACAGGCTGACAGTGCAAAGTGCAGTGTAAAGTGTAAGCCAAATAGAACAAATTATAAAAGGAAAACCTTGAAATATACCTGAGATTAAGAGAAAACAGTTCAGAAAAACCATCACCCCCAACAACAACAAATAGAAATATGTGGAAGAATTAAAAAGTGAATTAAACAGAACACTATAAGCAGAGAGTGGATGAATACGTTTCTAAGACTGTTGAGCAGTTCCATCACAAAAACCTGTAATTTAACCTCTAAATGGGGAAGAATATATGTAGCACAAAAGGAGGGAGATGCAATCATTTTAGTAAAAAACAACGAGAGTCCTGTGGCACCTTAGAGACTAACAGATTTTCTTCGGCATAAGCTTTCGTGGACTATAACCCACGTCGTCAGATGCATCTGACAAAGTGGGTTATGGTCCACGAAAGTTTATGCCGAAGAAAATCTGTTAGTCTCTAAGGTTCCACGGGACTCTCGTTGTTTTTTGCTGTACAACAGACTAACACGGCTACCCCTCTGGGAATCATTTTAGTGGATGTTACAGTTAAAGGTGCAGAATGTTTTCCTTTGTAATCTGGTTTTCATATTCTCCAGTGATTTTTCCATAATAAGTATTTGGTTTTTGCAAGCAAGGTACTGAAATATTTTTATTGTAAATTTGGGGTTACAACTGATATTTTTAAAATATATAAATAAATCAATGTATTTCCATATCTTATATTTACCTAAGGGCTATATTATCTTAGTAATCAATGGTTATTATGTATATATAAGATTATATAGTGAAGACTATTATACATAATTGCAGTTTAGGTTCTTCTACAGTGCCCATCATTGTGTGCTGAGTGTTCATACTGTAGATAGCTTTATGGTTCAACATTACACAATGAATCATTTCTTTACAGGTTATAGTGCACATTTAAAAAGTTGGCTTTGTTTTAAGAAGATTTCTATGCTTACTTCCTCTAGTTAGTACCTTGCTCCACAAATATTCCCATTAATCTACTTTGCACTGTTGGATACAAATTACCATCAGTGAGGGCAGAAGAAGGGAACCCTCTTAGTATTTTGTTAAGAGGTCATTGAATTTATTTACTTGTTTACTGGAGGGGAGCAGAAACAGGGTCAGACTGATCACTGTGTTCAGTCTGTTGTGTTGCACAGTACTGAAAACCAGCTGGAGCATATCAGTAACCTGGCGAATTAATGATGTTCTTTCTTTCACCTTTGACTGACATCATACAGTCTTGCAATGAGAGGAGACAATACCTGGTAAAACATCTGAAACTGATACACTGCCTGCCACATCGTGTAGTCATTCACTTCTGTGTAAAGGTGGTGTAAAATGCTATCAGTGATATAAGTGGGTGGAACAGAATTATTTGGTGACATTTTATACCTATCTGTCATTTGCACTAATGTAATTGATCTCACAAGGTGCATGAAGGTGGACCTTAAATCAGTATGTCTTCCAAAAGCAAAGATTCCTGAAAGTCAAACTGAAAAGATAAAAGGGTAAAAAGAAAACAATATAGCTGTTCTTTTGTTAAAGTTCAAGTAAACCAAAGCTTTTCTATTGCTATCTGAAACTGTGATATTGTTATCTTTAGTGATTTATTTTCTTCTGCTATTCTGAAGTACAAAAAAAGGCTCTTTGGATTTAAAATCCTCTTTCTCTCTCTGTACAGTTCTGTGACAAATGACCAAGCAAGAATATTCCAAGGGTAATATCCAGTCTTGACTCATGGCACTATACAAGAGATTGTGACAATAGCTATGCCACTATTTAGAATCCTTGTGATACTCAAGATGGGGATGATAAAGGCTTGAGTTTTTAATACTACATTTCATCTTAGTTGCTTCAGCTTTCAAAGCACTTGCACTGAGAACATAGCGATAAGTGTAGTCATCTGCTACTTCTCAGCCCTAACCCCTTCTTCACCCCTCATCCCCACATCTTAAGTATTTCAAAGTGCTATTTTTCTCTCTTGTTCTTTACCATCCATATCAGTGTCCCGAACTGGAACTACAGTGTCCTGAACTGGAACTATTCTGCTGCTAGCCTTTCTGACACTCATTTGCAATTGACAATCCACATCAACACTATCACCCTCAATGGTTCCTTCTTGGTATCATCTACAGTCTCATGGACACACCAACTTACTAACAATTACAGAAATTCTTCACACACTCTGAAACTAGCAGCACCTACTTGAACAAGCTCTTTAGCCCTGAACAAAAGCTAAGATTTTATTGAGCGCTGTAGCATTATTGTAATGGGTTTCTTTAAATCTCTGCTATTAAAAGTAAAAAAAAAAAATCCATTTAAAAACTGGCCCAAAATAAAACCAACACTTGATTTCAGATAAATTTAAATCCAAAATGTGGGAGGAGAATTTGAACCCAGAGCCAGCCCTCCCATATAGGTGAACTAGGCAGTCGCCTAAGGTGCCAAGCTTTAAAGGGCACCAAATTAAATGGAATATAATTTTTTTACATATGTTATCTCTTATAACACATGGGGGAGGGGGCACCAAAATCATAGTTCACCTAGGGTGCCCAAAACCCTTAGGCTGGCCATCCTTGTAGAAGCCAGAATAAATATATGCATCACCTTTAGGGTATGTCTATGTTAGTGTGGAAAGTATGTAGTAGAGTAAAAGTACTGGACAAACAGCCTTCCTTGAGCCACTATGGTGATGGGGTCACTATGGTCAGGCCTTGCTGTCCTGTAAATAAGATTTTAGTTAAATTTCTGTTATTTTTTTCTTTTTTCTCTTCCCTTCCCACAACTTGTACAAAAAAAAAAACAAAAACAAAAACAAAAAAAAACTAACTAGAAGTATGCTATTTTCCCCCTCCTGCCTAAGCTCCTTGATGTGAATGTTGCTTATCATCTTTTTCCTCTTCCCTCCTCCCTTTCAAAATGCTTGGTCAATAATTGTTGGCTTTGCTGTTACAAAAAATAAAATGTTCTAAAATTAAGCGCCTGCGCAACATTAACTAAACTTGTAAACAACAAAGACAGGTAAAATAGTATCCACCACATAGTTATTAATATCCATCATTTAGGTGTTAATGTAATGGAAAAAGGGTCTTTTGGGAATTGTCGTGAATGAAAGCTTATATATATTTTTAAGATTTAAAGGATTGCAATCCACCCACCCCCTGCTAACTTGGGGGCATCAAGGAGGAATGAGGAGGCAATAAATGGTGATCATCGACCCAATCCATCTCTGGAACTTCCGGTTTTCTTCTTCTTACAGAATATAGACACTGTATACCCAGCTTGTACTGGTATAAATAGCAATGTAGACGGTGAGACACTGCTTAAGTGAGTAAAGCGTCACTGTATATAGACTATATAGCTTTCTATATGCCTAAGTAATACTTCTCATGGCTACACAGCTATTTTTAAGTGTAATGTCATGCTGCCACACATCCTTTCACTGCCACGTGTAGTGACATACGATAGTCTGCCTTTGACTGTGGCACATAGCCTACATTCCAACCCAAGTGGTAGACAAGGTCTTAAGTGAAGTCCATTGTGGCAGTTTTTGGGGGGCTGCTGTGATGCTGCCCTCTTATAAAAGTGAGAGTAGAGTCAAAATAAAATAAATCCCAAATCTATGTACCTTGCACAGGTGCAAAAGCAAAAATCCTTCAAAATTCTCCACTTCCATATACCTTGTAATCATTTACACCTGTGCAAAATAAGGGGTGAGCTTTGCCATTATGCACAGGTGTAAATAATTAGACAAGATACAAGGCATCAATGAGTCAAACCAGAAGAATCTATGTGGGTGTTTCTCTGGTGCTCCAGTCGGCATAGTGGGTAATCATGGAGACAACTCCAAAGCAGCATCAATATATTGAACAATGTACCAGCACGAATATGGCACTAACAAAAGTGCACTAAATAAGGAACATACATAGAGCCAGTGCCCCACCAAAATTTTGGATTTAAATTAATCTAATAGAAGCAATGCCACTAAATTTTATATTGGTCCAAATGCAGCTCTCTCATACAGATTTGCTATTTTATTACTTTTGATATGCAGGAGCCATCCTGAGTAAATCGACTTAATAACACCAGATCTGAAGGTTGACTTAATGCTTAAATTGACCTTATTAAGTTGACTTAAGCCAGTGTAGATGAGGAATGCCCCTAAATCAGCCAATATTAATTTGCTAAACAATTAATTTACTAATTAAATTAAATTATGAAATAATTAATTAGCTAATTAATTCAATATGAATTTACTGTGGGTTGGGCTGGAGAGAAGAAAAGAGCTGAGGCCATCGGGCTGGGGAAAGCCACAGCTGGGGACATCGGGCTGGGGAGAAAGGGAAAGCCGTGGTTGGGGCGATTGGGCTGGGTTGAACCGCAGCTGGGGAGATTGGGCTGGGGAGAAGGGGAAAGCCACAGCCAGGGAGATCAGGCTGGGAAGAAGGCCATGGCTTTCCCCAGCACAATCTCCCCAGCCACGACTCTCCCCTTCTCCCCAGCCCGATCTCCCCAGTTGTGGCTCTCCCCAGCCCAATTGCTCCGACCACGGCTCTCCCCAACCTGATGGCCACATCTCTTTTTCTTCTCTCCAGCCTGACCCATAGTAAATTAATAAAACTACAATATTTCATTTTAACATTTTGATTAAAGTTCAAATGAAAAGAGAACATTTATACATTTCTTTTGACTTAAGATACTTAGGCTTGCTGATGCTTCCAGCACCAAAAAAAAAAAAAAAAACTGTTGCCCATGAAGCACCACCTCACAAATTTCCGCTCAGCAAGTATGATATCTTGCTCAGCTGCATCATCAGCTTAGAGGGAACATTGACCCCTCTTGCAGATCTCCTGGCCACTCCTTCATTGACCTAGCACCTGCCAGTGTGGATGCAGGCACATCTGGAGTTTTCAATGTGGACACTCTAAGTCAACTTAACAAGGTCGACTTTAAGACCTCGTTAAGTTGACTTAACAGAGTCTCCAGTGTAGACATACCCTATGAATAAAAGAGTAAACACTTATCAATTCTGAACATCCTCATTTTGTGAAATTCATGTGGCAACTCAGAGACAAACTTATGAACCATTCATAGAGAGAAACAGTACCTCAAGTACTACATACATTACCAAGTAGATTGAAGGAAATCTTTGTAAAACTATGTTTAATTTATGTTTGAATATCTCAATGCCCACAAACAAACATCTCAAATACTTCCATCAACCACACAATGTATTAAAAGCAACCTTAGCAAGTTATATACAATAGATTAAATAATTTACAGTAAATTCATTCATGCTTCTTCCAATTTGCTGCCTTTCTTTAATTATCTATAAAAATTACCTCTTAAATAACTTGTGTATTTTATAGTAATAGATAACTGATTCTCAGTCTCAGCTTCAACAGCTGTAGGAGGACACCTTCAGTTATATTCTAATTCTGGGTTCAGTGTAATTTTAGAGTAAGATCAGGTAGGTGGCATTAAATAATAGCAAGATTTTGTAAAGGTCTAGTACTGTAAATATTTCAGCTCAACTGAGCCTTAAGAAAAAGTTGTTTGGCAAGATTTTTCCCCCTGTCACTCATTGTAATCATTTGAAATTGACATCTACATTTCAGCAATACACTTAATGATTAAAAAAAAAATTACCAGCATAATAAATGCAAAAGTTATTTGTCCTTATACATTTGAATGGAATGTTGATGCTCCTGAAGTGATTTCTGAAATTAGATCATAATGCAGTTATGCACATAAATTACCTCATTCCAGAAGAGAAATATCAATATAGCTGTTAAAATTCAGCTTCCAGTAAACTACATTTTTTTTTTCAGATTTAGAGTCTTTCCATACAAAATAATGGCCTGACTCTCTGAAGTGCTGAATTTATCCTCTGAGCACCAAAACTCCCACTGACTTCAGCTGAAATGAAGTTCACTCAGCCCCACTTTTGAAAATTGGATCCTCAGGATTTGATTTAATTTTTTTAAATTGAGTCTTCTACACATTTCACATGAATCCCTGAAGATTCATTTATTAGCTCCTCTCCCCACCAGTTCAATCAGCATCTCATGCCTGAGGCACGCTGTCACAGGCTTTCACTCTTCTGAATCCAACATCAGTGTTCCTTAATTGACAACGGGAGTTCTCATTTAGCAATGCAAGCTGCTCTCCCTTTCCTTACCTCTGGGACATGAAAAAGTAAGGCCTGATTCTCCACTCCATTACACCAGCATAGCTATTGATTTTGTTGATAGATCAATTGCATTACTCTGACATGAATGTTAAGTTTTAGAATGGAGAACACCGAACCCAGTACTTTCCTTTTCAGACCATGAGACTAAAGAACCTACATCAAACCAGGTTTTGAAACACGGAATTGCAGAGTTATCCCAGTAAACCACTGAGATGGAACAGATTAATTTACTTTTACTGAAGAACTTGGTAGATAAATATTTTGGTGGAATATAAACACCACGATTGCCATTTGATAGATATTTATATTATCATCAGTAATAAATTTAATCTACAATTTTCCAGCAAAGAAGCTACAGAAACAAAACCCTTAGTTTACATATGGCCTTTGAAGAGTCTGTATTGGCATATTTGGCACTGCAGATGAGCAACTGGGGAAATTCTTGATTTCATAGTCATAGTTTATGGTGTGTCTGATGATTTTTAATTTTTTTAATAGATGAGTTTTAATAGACATGAAAGATGTTACTAGCACTTCCTTCCAATTTTAGTTTGGTGCTACTGCTTTGACTCATGGGAACTGTGTGACAACCTTGGCAATGTGCAGACTGAAGTACTCTTTTGCTGTTTCAGTCTTTTGATTAATAATTTTCTTAACTCTTTCTCATCTTTTTACTCATCTTCAAAGCTAGGATTTATAAACCAGAAAACAATCTTTGCGGCCATGCCCAAGGATGTGCTTCTCCTCTCATTTTCACCAGTATGACCAATGACCTCAATGGTTTCTTTTGCCCCTACATTCTTACCCTGTGTGTGTTCCACTTACTGCACACCCCCCGCCCCCTCAATGCCTCCTTTTCCTTTGTCACATTCCAGGGTGCTATCCAGATCAGTTAGAGGTTGAGGCAAAGCCCTATATATCATGGTGCCCTACAATTCTTTAGTATTGTAGCTCCCAAGCTGGGCCATTCACAAAGTTAATCTCAGAAATCTCAGAAAATGTTGTGAGACAGAAGGAAAGATCTGGGCAGTACAAGACATACATGTTTGGGACTAGGAATTTATTAGTGTTGCTCTCTAATATAATTTAGGAGAGACTGGCTAGAAACACTCATGTAATTCAGCTGTGAGTGATTTATGTACTAGAAGCTATTTTTGCAGAAGTGGTTGTTTTCACACTGAACCAATGTAAAAGCTATCCGAGACAGGACAATTGAGGGCACACCACTGTTCAGTAGTCTAGATTGTACTTTGGGTAATGCCCATTTCTCACCTACTGAGTGAAATATAATGTCATTATTACTAAAACTTGGTGGGTGATTTTGGAACAGGATGACTTTTGGATGTATCTCAAATTAGAACACAATAAGTCTATCAGAGATGTCAGTTTACACTGCCAGTTAACATACCCACCCTAGCCCTGTCCCTTTCTACCTTATACTATTCTAATCACTTCCCCTCCAACTCTCACACTGGACCTATCTGATTCCCTACTCCCATCCTCCCTCATCATCCTCTCTGCCTACACAGACCCCTTCCTGGTTCATTCCTTTCCTCCTACCCCAGATGACACCTCCTAGCTACCTCCTTTTTTCCTCTACCCTGTACAATCCAATTTGGTTGCTTCCTCCTCTTCCACACAGTCTGGATGTCAGCAGGCAAAGCACTGATAGCATTCTCTAGAGCAGATCTCACACTAGCCTTCTGCTGCCTGAAGAAGAAATTGCAAGGAAAGTCCCACTCAACTCTTTCAGCCCTGGGTAAAGCATTCTTAGTTGGCCTGCGGGAATGGTACAGTCCAATGAGCACACAGAATCTGGAAGAAAGGAGCACAGTCAATGCAAAGGAAGTCTTCAGATGCCAAATGAACAAGTCTTTGCTAACCATGTGTGAACTGAAATTTTTGGAGACTTATAACATGAACAGATTTGAGTGATCTTTTACAAAACAGCAAGAGACACTTCTCAGATACCAGAACATTCGTCCTGACAAATTTAAGAGCCTGCTCCAAGCATTGGTCTACTACAGCTCCTTGATGATAAGAATGCATGCATTTTTTCCACTAACATTGTTCTTGGAAAGAGCAAGATTATGTTTAGCATGGGAGAAGAGAGGAGAGAAAATCCTGAGGCAGGCACCTGGCACAGAAAAATTCAGCCCAATTGATTAAAATTTTAAACAACTGAAGACAATCTTATAATGAGAAGTGTCATGCAAACTTACAAATAAGTGGAACTGTAAGCTTGACCTCTTAACAGGAATCAGCAAAGAACAATGACTGGGAAATCAAACAGTTTTGAGCAAATCTGGCACAAATTATCATTAGGAGGGTGGCCCCAAATCATTTTGCCAGATAAGGGTACCTTTTGAGACTCAAGGTACATTAATTTATTTATTTATTTATCCCTTTTCTGTCCCTTTCCTCTTCCTTTTTTTTTTCTCTCAGCACATCCTACACTAGCAATAATCATGCACTGATCACATAGTCGTTCCCTAGCCTCAGAACTGTGTGGGGAAGAGGTGGGACAAAGGCTAAAGCAAAGCAGATGACATTACCAATAGATACCATGGTAATAGGGTACAGTATGGGCAAGTAATGTCCTCCTATCCCTTTCTCCTTTTACCACCTGAACAAAGAGTGGTAAGAAGCGCATTATCTCCTTCTTCTCATGCCTCTTAAAGAAAAACTGATATCCCCCTCCTTCTTCTCTCCCGTTGCAGACTGCTTGTTAAGGAATTTGTAATAATTTCTGCTGCAAAGATAACATGTTTAAAGGTAAAGCCCCTGCACTCTGTAAGATAAATCTGCAAAAAACAGGGGTGGGTCTAATTATATTCCTCGTATAACCATGAATATTCATCTTATAACCATTAATATTACCAAATAGGGGCTTTAGGGCTCTTGTAAATAGAGTGTGTATTTACATATTATTTTGGATAAGAAGTTGTGAAGTAATTAACTCAGGGCTCACTTGATTGGCTGCAAGGCGAAGGGGAATGAGTGGTCTAGATGCTGTAACCAAATAAATCACTCCTTAGCACTCCACCCAGCTTCGTCTATCATCATTCGACCCTGCAACAGTGTTCCCTGATGAGATCTGATATTTGAGTGTATGTAGAGTAAAATCTGGGCTTGATTTTTACTTTTTGGTGCTCCTAGTCCAATTTGAATGGTAAAGAGACACTGTTCTTTTTATTCTGGTTTGTATGACTGTGATTTTGACATGTCAAAAGCAATTATAGCTTTGGGTAGGAGACTTGTTATAGTTTCTAAAAGTAGTAAAAAATAGTTAATTAAAATTCCAAACAAAGAAAAAGAAATAACTGGTTTGGCCGATTCAATAAATTTAGGAACATAACAATAAGCAAGAAAATCTCTTGTCCTAGATCTCATAGATTTTGAGCAGTTTAAATCTATCAGAAAGTAGGAAATTAAAAGGTTATCTGGCAGTCAGGATATGTTTAGAGTCATCTGAGAGCTGAAGTTTTGTGGGCAATAAAGAAACAGAAATCTTGTACAAATGTAAATGTCCCAATGCAGATCCAACACATCTATTTATATGGGTGATGGGGAAGTGTTCCTTTTCTTTTTACAAACCTGCTTTGGGAAGCTAAATCTTCTGCATTTAGATCTGCAGTTCAAATGCCATCCCTGCCAGGCTAACATATGTTGATCGGCTGACTTCAACTAAATCTGACCGAGCAATTGCTAAGAATACATTAGCCCCCTAGCAGATAGGTGCGTGGACTACAGCTGTATTTTCTTCTGCTACATTTTCATTTCACATATTAATGTATGAAAAAGCAAATGCTATAGCTGTTTGATTTATGGGAGGGTGAATATTGTTCTTTAATTAACAGAAAAAGTGTGAAAATTTTATATACTCATATGCTCTATCAAGTGAAAGAGTGTTTGATTTGGGATATAATATAAAAAAATCATAAGATAAGTGACTGAAAAATAATGACTGAGCCTGCTTGGTGGGCTTTAGTTAAAATTTTAGCAGGCTAAAGAAGCTAAGCCTTCTCTATGAATACCTCACTGGTCAGATGTAGAGGCAAGGGGTTATTGGGATAATTTGCATGAGAAAGATTGCAAATAGAGAAAATCTTCCATAAGTACCTTCATCAGCAACAAGTGATAAAAGCTAGTGCAAAACAAAGTTAGAACTAGTGTTTTATGGTTTCTATATAGTTTTTACTTAAAATAAATTTTCATTTAAAATAAAGTTTCCGAGGACATATTTTGCTTTTAACTACAACATTAGAAATACATACAAATTAGTCCCTTAGGTCAGGAAGGATCCATGGATTAACATAAACTCCCCTACTATAGCTAAAGGAGATTAACTTTTTATGATTTCGTTAGACTGCAGATTTTTATCACTGCAGAGAATGTAAAGCTCATTTCTTTTCCCATTGCAAAGATACAGCTATAAATTATTTTGTATATTTATACTATTTAGGTATTAGTTTACCCCTCTCTTCTGGTGGCTTGTCTATCTCTGAAGTCTTTGTCCCTCACTGACAATTTCATAGACGTTAGGAGAAATGAAAAATTGTAATGCAGTTGCAGAAGGAACAAGAATGAACAGAGTATGAATCTGTTCAACCTCTTAGATGTTGATACACAAATGCAAAAAGTATAGGTAATAAGAACTAGACTTATTAATACACAAGCAAAATTACTTAAACGGGATCACAGTGACTTGCTGGGATAAATTTTGTGACAATAATATTTGTAAGGAGGCATATAGATTGTTCATGAAAGAGAGGGACTGAAAACAGTGGGAGACGGTAGCCAAATTTGTTAAGGGCATCCTTACTGTC
Organism: Pelusios castaneus; assembly: GCA_007922175.1. Classification (NCBI taxonomy): domain Eukaryota; kingdom Metazoa; phylum Chordata; order Testudines; family Pelomedusidae; genus Pelusios; species Pelusios castaneus. The sequence continues at coordinate 3,922,240 of ML685903.1, forward strand.
ATGTAGATAGATTGTAGGAAAATGCAGCCATGTTCCTGGCTTCAGTCCCACTGATAGTAATATGAGATGGTGACCATTTAGAATAAGGCAAAATTCATGAAAATCAAAAAAGATTCCACCAAACTAGAACTATGGAAAAATTGCTAAGAATGAGTACAAAAGAATAGTGAAAGCATGTAGGCACAAAATCAGAAAGGCTAAGCACAAAATGAGTTACACTTAGAAAGGGAAATGAAATTCAGTAAGAATAAGTTCTGCAGAAATTCTACTTAGCAGAGAAGGAGCGCTAATAACAGATAGTATCAAAAAGGCTGAGGTGTTTAATACCTATTTTATTCAGTCTTCACTAAAAGTGAAATTGTGATGAGATGCTTAACAAAATTAATTTTAACAACAATGGGGAAGGAACATAAACTAAACTAGGGAAAGACTAGGGTAAGATGGTATATCTACACTGTATATTGAAACCCAGAAAGTCTCAGATCCTGGTCCTACGTACATGGGCTTGAGCTACTGTGCTAAGAACAGATGTGCATACATTTTGGGGTTGCAATGGAGCTCAGGTTTGAAGCCTGAGGAGGGAGGGAGTTTCAGAGCCCAAACTCCAGCCCGAGCCACAGTGTCTACACACCTGATTTTAGCATTTGTAAATGATCCAGAGTCTGTAGACCCAGGTTCTGAAACTCACTGCAGTGGGTTTTGAAAAGCACTGTAGACATTTCCTTAGGCTATGTCTACACTTGTTAAGTCGACTTAACGGAGCATCTACACTTAAAGTCGATTTAAGTCGACCTTGTTAAGTCGTCTTAACATACCTGTCTACACTGTCTTTAAGTTGACTAAAGACTAACTAATTCGAACTAATCTTAGCAAGTGTAGACATATCCATAGAGATACAAATAGTTGCAAGTACCTTGGAGGAGAAGTTTAGAATTTGAAGGGATTTTGATAAATTGGAGAATTGTTGTGAATTCAAAAAGAGGAAATTAAATAATGACAAATGCAAAATATTTCACTTATGAAGTTAAAAATCAAAAGTACAATTACAAAAAGCAGAATCGCTGGCTAGACAGTAGAACTGCTGAAAAGTGCCTGGGGCTTATATTGTATTACAGATTGCATACGAGTCAAAGCTGTGATGCAGTTGCGAAAAAAGCCACTTCCATTCTCAGATGCATTAACAGAGACTTTGTATGTTAGACATGTAATATAACTGTCCCACTCTGCTTGGCACTGGAAAGGCCTAAGATGGGGTATTTGGCATTGCACTTTAAGAAACGTGGGCAAACTGGAGAGAGGCCGAAGGACAGCAACAAAAATAAAAGATTTAGGAAACCTGACCCATCAGGAAAGGTTAAAAACTGGGCATGTTTAGTCTTGGGAAAAAGAGAGAGGGACACAATACCATTCTTCAAGCATGTGAAGGGTTGTTATGAAAAAAGACAGTGATCAATTGTTCCCTGTCCAAGTAATGGACTTAATCTGCAGCAAGGGAGATATTAGGAAATGAATGTCTATTTGTAAGAGCATCTAAACTCTGGAATAATCTTCCAGGGGAGGTTAAGAACAGGTTAGATTAACATGTATTAAAGATTGTGTAGGTATATATGATCCTGCCTCCATGAAGGGGGATGGACTAGATCACATACTTTCCTCTTTTAAAGCTGCACATTAGATTGGATATAATCCATTAATTAAAAGCACTGGCAGTAAATACATTTAAGCTTTGATCCCAAATGGTAATTTTTCCAGGAAAGTATAAGCACCCAAAAATAGTGACTTAGGGCAAAATTTTGGTGTCAGTTCTACAAAATTAATCATTGCTCTAGTGGTTTTCTCCTCCTCCTTATATGAGCAGAATGCCCTACACACTACAATAGCAGATTTTCCCCATCTTAATGTATTATAGCTCCAAATATCTGAGTCAACAAATTCTAAGAGTAGAATTTTGCTTTTTAAATAAAAACAACTCCTATGTCTAAAGAACCAATAATGAAATTTGTTTAAATCAAGAGTAATATGATTGACATTCGTATTAAAACACTGTAATAAATAAATAATAATAATAATGAGATACATGCTGTTTTTACACAGTTTTTGTCACCTGATCAGTGTTATAGATTGCTCTAACTGTGAAGGAATACATTTCTCCCATATAGATGCCTGATTAAGTAGCTAACTCATTCAGGGTCTAATCCAGCATACTACTAAGCAGTGCCTGAGAATTACTACTTGCGTTTATCTCCCACTGACTTCACTTAGGTCACTTAAAGTCTACATTAACAAACTAAGTCAACTCAAGTTATGCCGCCAATCAAAAACTGCTATGATTACATCTTTTGGGCATATTCATACAACACTCCTTGGCTATGTCTACACCTAAAAACACTAAGTCGACTTACTTAGGTCGACCTAACAAAGTCAATTTAAGTCGACTTAGCGCATCCATACTAGAAGTCTAAGTCAACCTAGCACGTCCATGCAGGCACTTGCTAGGTCGACTTAGGAGGGGTGCATCATGGGAACTGTACCAATATGGAACCTGAGAAGGGCCCAATCCCCCAGCAAATCCCAATAAAAGAGGAAGTGAGCTCAGCACCTTCCATTGTGCCTGCAACATGCAGCACGAGGAGGTCATGGACCTCACTCTGGTGATGAAACTTGCCAGGGGGTGGAAATGTCCATAGTGACCTTTAGAGACCCAGTCAACCCATTACTCTCATGTCTCATGAAGCCTTACACCAGAAACTTGACAACAGCAAGGAATGCTTGCTTTAACAGCAGGCTGAGCAGGTGCAGAATGACTGTTGAATATCTATTTGGTAGATTAAAGAATTGCTGCCACTGCCTTTTTGGCAGGTTAAACCTCAATGAGAAAAATATTTCCATCATCATAGAAGCCTGCTGTGCTTCGCTTAATATTTGTGAAGCTAAGGGAGGAAGGATTTCCACAAGTGTGAAATGTTGGGGTGGATCACTTGACAGCTGATTTTGAGCAGCCGGATACGAGGACACTTAGAGGGGCTCAAGGCAGAACTATTTGAATCAGGGAAGCTTTGAAGTAGTTTCTTTGATAATGAGTTCCAGTAATATGTCTTTCTGAAAGACATTCAGACAAGCATTGTTTATTTGCTGCCTTCAGTACATCTTGTAATGATTGCTCCTTGAGCATTAATTGTACTCTACAAATGTGTCAGTTACCACTGTGTATGAATTCCAGAAGCAACCATTCTGTGTAGGATACAAATACTAATTTTATTTCTATGAATAGATTTTTATTACACAACAAGACACAGATATCCATTTCTTACAATGATCATGACGTTGAAGAGCACTCTCTGAACAGATGCTCTCACTGATATGTGTAAATCTTGCAGTCATTCTAAAATCTGTCCCTAGGGGTGGAGTGCAATTTGGGAACTTGCAAGGAATGTGTGTGGGGAGATTGGAATGCATTTCTGTGTGGGATGCAGGAGGAAGGGAGAATGTATGTGTTCTGACTGCAGCACAATCAAGAACCTAAGCATCTCTGATCCTCTATTAGCATCATCGTCTGTTCTTGCCCCTCTAGCATATGCTCCTGTCCCTGTTTCCTTTCTTTGCTATCCATTTTGTTTGTTTGTTTATTGTTTCTCTCCATACTCTGTGATTGCAATCTGCAGCATTAGAAGATTTCAGATCTTCCCTAAACATATCATACTCCTCCTGTTTCATGTCCTTCTCTTCCAGAGGCAATCCACTGGTGTATAGGAGATTCCCCTCAAGGGAACATCTGCAGAAGTACAAGAAACAATAAACAGAGGCAATACTGTGAGTGCACTCACAAATTTGAATCATTACAGTTAAATACACCTCTTTTTCACTCTCCTCTTGGCAAGCAGACAGGTCAGCAAGTGTCCTAAACATGGATGAAAAAGAGGCAAGATGTGGCAAAGGTCTCGGGTGGTTTTCAAAGAAAATCATTAAAAGTGTGTAGGAACACTATTATATATTCTGACACGATTTGCCAGAGGTGAGGTGATCAAAGCTGATATCGCAATCCTTAGGGTAACTAAGATGCAAGGATTCACCTCCTGCATGCGTGAGGCTTCAGAGCAGGTCTGTATGCTGCTCACATGTGTGCCTCTTTTGTTCCTGCTCAAGTAATTGTCGATTGGCACAGTAAACTTTTCTACCGTTGGGAAGAAACAAAGAAAATCTACAAGGAGCCTTCAACAGAGGATTGCAGAGTATCTGTAGAAAAGTTTCCTAGCCATCTCTATGGAGGATTCCAATAAAACCTCCATGCGCATTAACAAACTTTTTCACAGAGCTCCCACTACGTAGATGGACTGGGAAGCAGATACAAATAGTGCTAGTCTTGTTCATTTCTATTCCTTATCCCACTTTTAATTATGTAACAAAATAATGGACATGTCTGTCTCATGGCACCATGCAGTATAAATTAAAATAAGTGGTTACAGGAACTCCCCTCTTTTGTATCAAGCACACAAGAAAGACTGAAGTGCAGTGACTAGCTAGATCCAACTGGAGTTTAAAAAAAAATGAGGTTGCAGCTCACCACACTACCAGACGACACTGTTGCTTGCCCCACATCCTCCCCCAACTCCACTTCCTCATCTGCCGTATTGTCTTGATGGTTGACTCTGAAGATTGCTGCCTCCAACATCACCCCCCATCTGCAAAGTACTGGATTTGTGGTGGTAGAGAAGGGGTCACTGTCAAACTTGTTGTCCAGCTCAATGTAGAAATGGCTGGCCTTCAGCATCTCATCAGAGCAATGGTTTCCATCCCTTTCCTTTAGGTCAGAGGTCCTCAAACTACAGCCCATGGGTCGGATACAGCCCGCCAAAGTCATTTACCCAGCCCCTGCCCCTGCTGTGGCCGCGGGCAGCGCTGCATCCATAAGAACATAAGAACATAAGAAAGGCCGTACTGGGTCAGACCAGAGGTCCATCTAGCCCAGTATCTGTCTACCGACAGTGGCCAGTGCCCAGGTGCCCCAGAGGGAGTGAACCTAACAGGCAATGATCAAGTGATCACTCTCCTGCCATCCGTCTCCATCCTCTGATAAACAGAGGCTAGGGACACCATTCTTAACCCCTTTCTGGCTAATAGCCATTTATGGACTTAGCCACCATGAACTTATCCAGTTCCCTTTTAAATATTGTTATAGTCCCAGCCTTCACAACCTCCTCAGGTAAGGAGTTCCACAAGTTGACTGTGCGTTGTGTGAAGAAGAACTTCCTTTTATTTGTTTTGAACCTGCTACCTATCAGTTTCATTTGGTGACCCCTGGTTCTTGTATTATGGGAGTATTTAAACAACTTTTCCTTGTCCACTTTTTCCACATCAGTCATAATTTTATATACTTCTATCATGTCCCCCCTCAGTCTCCTCTTTTCCAAGCTGAAGAGGCCCAGCCTTTTCAATCGTTCCTCATACGAGGCACTCTCCAAACCCCTAATCATTTTAGTTGCCCTTTTCTGAACCTTTTCTAGTGCTAGAATATCTTTTTTGAGACGAGGAGACCACATCTGTACACAGTATTCGAGATGTGGGCGTACCATGGATTTATATAAGGGCAATAATACATTTGCAGTCTTATTTTCTATCCCCTT